>WTSP01000409.1:0-30801 GCA_025331215.1 Actenoides lindsayi
TCAGAAAGTGCAGTTAGTTAGAAGAACTGAGCTGAAAAGTAAAATCACTGAACAGAATTAGTTCTGTTCTCACTCAACCCCAGACACTGGGTTACCCTTGGCAGCCAAACTTCCACCCAGCCACTCGTCCCCTGCCCCTGGCAGGACAAGGAGAGAAAACAAGAACAAGAATGAGAAAGCTTTTAGGTGGAGATAAAGCCAGGGAGATTCCTTACCAGCTATTGTCATGGGAAAAAAAAAGACCTGATTTGGGAAAAATTAATTTACTGCCAAATAGAATTAATATTTTTGGATAGTGAGAAACAAAACACAAACACCAATGTATCACCATTTCTTCCCCTTTCCGAGTCTCAAACTCAGTCCTTTGCTTGTGGCTCCTCTACCTCTTCCTTCCCAGGCAGTGCAGGAAGATAGGGAATGTGAGTTGCCATCAGTCCGTAACAGCTAGTCTCTAGTATCTGACACATCTTCCTCTGCACATTTCTGTCTACCAGCATGAGTCCTTCCAGAAAATTGCAGTGGTGTGGACTCTCCGCATGCTTCAGGGATTATCTCTGCCTCCATGTAGCAACTCCTCCTCTTCCTCTTCCTCCTTCTCTGACCTAGATGTTCCCTCTACTGTTTCTCACTCTTTTCACCCGTGGCAGGTGTGGCCCCTCCCCAACAGACAAAAGAGACAAAGGAAGTAGGATGTGCTGGAGCAGGTTGATGCCTCGACAATTAAGCTGCACTTCACGGTGCTTCCCTGGCTCCTCAGGGTCTGGACCCATTAGTAAACAGGCTTGAGGCCTGCGCTTGTCTGTGTTTTGTCTGTGTTTGTCCCCTCAAGCAGTCAGAATGACCACAATGCCCCCTCGACTAGGGTGTAACTGGGGTCCTGCCTAAGAGTGAGTTGAACTGGTTCTTCTCAGAGCAGCAGGTCTGGCAGTCGGACCCTTCCTTTGGACATGCCATACAAGGACACTTCCATGGATTGCGTGAGCCGCACCCCCCTTTGGGTGAGTGGTACCTTGGGCACTCTGGTGTGGGAGATTTTCCCTTTATGAGTGAGTGCGTGACCATTTTGGTTAGTCTTTCCTTAAGGTTTAGGAATTAATTGTGAAGTAATTAATTCCCAATAGACATCAGAAGTTGTGTTTGGTCAGGAGTGCTGGGCAGCTTTGGCTGCAATAAACCCTATTTTGGATAGTGGCTGCTGTTTGCTTTGTAGCTGCCTCTGTGACAGAATCATAGAATCATAGAACTGTCAGGATTGGAAGGGACCTTAAAGATCATCTAGTTCCAACTCCCCTGCCATGGGCAGGGACACCTCCCACTAGAGTAGGTTGCTCAGAGCCCCATCCAGCCTGGGCTTAAACACTTCCAAGGATGGGGCTTCCAACACCTCTCTGGGCAACCTGATCCAGTGTCTCACCACCTTCATGGGGAAGAAATTCTTCCTAATGTATAACTTGAATCAACCTATCTCTAGTTTTAATCCATTCCCTCTAGTCCTATCACTGCCCAACAGCCTAAAAAGTCCCTCATCAGCTTTCTTGTAGGCCCCCTTCAGATACTGGAAGTCCACAATAAGGTCTCCACGGAGCCTTCTCTTTTCCAGTCTGAACAATCCCAACTCTCTCAGTCTGTCCTTATAGGAGAGGTGCTCCAGCCCTCTGATCATCCTCGTGGTCCTTCTCTGGACACATTCCAGCACATCCATATCCTTTTTGTAATAGGGGCTCCAGAACTGGATGCAATACTCCAGGTGAGGTCTCACGAGGGTGGAGTAGAGGGGGAGAATCACCTCCCTCGACCTGCTGGATACGCTTCTCTTGATGCAGCCCAGGATACAACTGGCTTTCTGGGTCAGGGCCACTCTGCCTCGGGGGCAATCAAATAATAAGTTATCCTTGTACAACCCAGTGACTCTGGCAATCACAAAAACTGATCATGCTTCTGTGCATTTTAAAGATGCAAAATATAATTGAAACCAATATTTTATGTTCCCCAGCTTCTCTCTAACAAAGGAGTTTTTGATGTTTTACCTATCAGTATTGGGTGATAAGAGATGAGATGTTTGGCAAAAGCCACACTTTGATTTTGCTTCCCCATCATTACTCTTTAATTCTTCTATCACTATATTAACATCAATCCCAAATATAGACTGTAGCCTCTCATAAGGAACAGTGGGATTGGAGAGGTGTGGGAATTTGTGAAAGGGCTGATTGACTGATGAAACTCACAGAAAGTGTTAAGCAAAACAGTCTGAAATGTTATCACGAAGAATTGCGTGTTATGCAAATGAAGAAAAAGAGAAAAGTGTCATTTGTAACATGCAATACATAACTCTTTATAGATGTGATGACAGATGTCCTTTTTCAGTAACTAGCTGTGATCTTTCAATTCAGTTATGCATTACGTATGAAGCAATGTGAGTTTGTTATATTTACCTGCACAAAACATATGTAACCTTGTTGGTAATGGAATGAAAATGGTTAGAGCTCTGCAAGAAAATTATTGTTTCATAAAAGTTGTATGTTTTTGCATAAACTTCACCATACAACCATGTACCGTTAATGACAACAACCAGAGACTATCTTTTGGAGGTTAAATCCATGCTGCTATTTTTTCCCCTCAGTGAATAAAACAGCACTTGCAAGAGTCTAGTTAGATAAACTAGACTCTTGCAGGTGACAGGTAAAAGGGATGGATGCGGATGAAGACAACATTTGTACACTTCTACCTTATTCTATGACTCACTATTGAATATTGCTCACATACTATTATTAATGTAGACATTTGGGAGCTAGATTATGAAGCTGATACCTTCTTATACCAAGAAGTATTCTAAGGAGAATTAGTAGGGATAAAATGTTCGCACTTATGATTAGGGGAGAAAAAGTTTGTAGCCACCTCACAAATCATGTGTCATTTTATACTATATCTATAAGTTAACCTACCTTGGGAGACCCTAAGAGTTTTGGTTATTTTGGGTTTTTTTATGAGAGCGGGTGTGTTTAAAAATTAATCACAGCAATTTTCGCAATGGCTGCACAAACCCTGAAGATAACTGTTAAAAATGCAACAATGAAGGGGAAAAAAATTGAAAGGTTTGCTAAAACAAGAACTTTGTCCTCATTTATACTGACATAAAATGCAAGAATTTGGTTTCAAGAACTCATTTTTTGTCATGTCAATATAAAGTTATTTTTAATGAAAGATCAGGGCTATGACATAATAGATTTCTATTTTCTTTAAATGTATGGCCAAAAGCTTTTAGATTCTCAAATCAATTTATTACTAGAAAAGAAAGATGCTCCACATCACCTGTGTGCAAGAAAAAGATACATAATTTTTATTCTAAGTCTGATAAAAGATCATCCTTAAAGAACAGCTTGACAGAAAACCTGACAAAAATGCCAATAATACAAATGCTAAATCGTATAACAATTCTGCAGTAGCCAATACTTACCCTTGTAATGAAATTTTGTTTCCTGTAGTAATTTACCATAGGCAGAGCTGAGAGTAGCATATTTTGAGGTTTTGAACACCTGAGCTTCCTAACATAAAACATTTCTTCCCATTGCTTGGAGTTTTAACAAAGATTTCAGTGATTATCTTTATTACATGGAAAAGAAATATTTTATTTAACTAAGCTAAAGATTCTGAGAGCCTATGTATTTCCCAGTATCAGTGGAAATATTTGAATTTTGTTTCTTTCAATACTGAACTGTATTTGTAAAACAAAAATACTATCTCCATGCCACAGAAAAGAACTGCATAAGGAAAATTATCGGCAGCTGTGAACTGCTAAGGTGCTTCAGATTTGTTTTCCACAGAAAATGATATAAGGATATATTTGCTCTGTGTATAAGATATTTTTTTAATGTTTCATTTTGTGCATGTTTCTCACAGGTTGAAAGCAAGTTTTACAAGATCTTGTCCTTGTAATCTCAAAAATACAATATTATTTAGTGTATTCTTGTCTATATATTTTATGTCTTCATACTTATTTTAAATATATTGTCCTTTGAATTTAATGAAAGATCTCTTAGTTTTTGTCTTTTTTTTCCTTACTTATACAAATTTAAATTAATGCCTTTTTAAAATGTTTTTCATCTAAACTTTTACATATCCCAATTTAATTGAATGATTGTCTCTGTAGCTAAAAGATGAAAAGAATATATTATAGACAATATTGCAGGTATCTTCTCATATCTTTTCATTTCATCTATGTCGTAGATTGGTTCTTTTGCAAGGAAGCACCTAGTTATTTTAATATTCTTCCACTGACAATCATTGCTTTACCAAAGATTTAAATTTCAAAGCACTTGACAACTCTTCAAATTCTTTATGCTTTTCTTTTTGCCCTGGTTATATTAGTCCTTCATCTCTCTTACAGAAAATACAAAAAACTCAACAAAACAACATTGGAAAAAATATTGAAGGAAGACATCATAGTAGTTTTGATGGCCTCTTTGATGGGTAAATATGACAGTACTGGGGCCTGCCTTCACTAGAGAAATACTAGTTTAAGAACATGTAAACTTGCATAGTTTATATGATTACAATGGGGAAAATCAAGGCTTTTTTCTCTATACCCTCTGTCTTTGGACCCTCATGTTCAGAAATTAAAAATGAAGCCATTGAAACATAATGCAAAACTGTTTCTGTCTGACTTTGACAGAAAAGGAGTAACTACAATAAAATAAAAGCCAGATTCTTTTTATTTCCTATATAGACCATGAAAATAACCTTTTCTCACACTGCTTCATGTGTTGGGCTTTGAGTTGATATGTTATTCTTAAGTTGTGAGGTACTAAGGAGAAGCTGTACTAAGAGAAGTAGAGTTCACAGATAAAAAAAAGAACACCAGAAGAAAAACTTTTTGCTATTGACAGATTCCATCTTCACTGCACAACTATTTCATTATGCTAGAGGAAGTCTCCCAGATAGACAGTAAAGCTTTTATCACTTGTATTCTCACTTCATCTACCTGTTAGGTAACTCAACAGGACTGTCTTCCTGGAATAGAGAATTGTAGGGGTTTTATATTATTAGCTTTGTTAATACCCAGATTCTAATACTTCCCAGAAATCAGGAGGATAGAGGGAAAGGCCATTGAAGAAAACAACTTAAACCACACCTTAGAGAAAAGCAGCAAATGACCCTGAAACAAAAATTATCCTAACAAAAAATACACATTTGATAATAATTCAGTCCCTTGAATGAAATCACCTATGAAAAAAAATAAATAGTGGGGTTTTTTTTCTCATATAACTACATTCTTGTTAAGAGTTTTTGCTGTCATTCCTATTTGTTATGTTAGTTAAAGGGAAATTTTGGACTAAGGAACAAGAACCAATAAAAACGTGTTTATAAAATAAGTGAACAGGAATGACGAAATAAAAACCTACCCCAAAATTATTTGGACGTATAATTAAGGTAGACACTTTCATTTCTTTCATATCATATTTGTGAAAGTTGGGACCACAAATTGGAGGTGGTCCAGGAAAAGACTTAGGAAGAAAACAGGATGTGAATGCGATATAAAAATAAAAAAAAAAGCTGTGAGAAACAAGGCCAGCAATGAAATCTGAAGCAAACTGGACTATGCCTTTGTGCAGCTGCCTAAATCTGGGTGGGAGAGAGGGAAGTGCCCAACTTTGGACAATTAAATTTTGGTTCTGTTCTTCATATTAGTGTGAATGCAAGAGAAACTAACTTCTCCACTGGAAGAGCATGGTTTCACACATCGCTATGCTGATCTAGCATCTAGCTGCCTTGTTTCACTTACCTGCTCTCCCAGCTTCCTTCATATTGGCACTGACATTTGTCTGCTGCTCAATGAGTTGGGTCAGAGCAAAGAACTCATTCAACAAATAACTAAGCAGTTTTACACTTTTTTAGCTCCTGAACAAGACCACTCATGAGGGTCAGACAAATGTTAGTGCTTACACAGGAAAACAGAGGGATGAGGGCAAGACCCCTCCTTTTTGGTAGATTTGATGAGGTTAGCTGTATCCTCAAGTTTCATTGGTAAATTCTGGCACTACCTCAACCTTTACTAGAGTTTTTTTTCTCTCTTTTCTTCTGTCTTTCTTCTAAACAATAAGGACACTATGAGAATGAATATCCTAGTTTAAGTATCTATTTTTAGCCTAAAATTAGACAATGTAAACATATACATATAAAAACACATCTATTTTGTGGCTTTATAGGTTTAGCATTTAAAACAGCTTGTGCAGTGATGAACTTACCATCTTGTACTTAGCTGCAATGGTCCTATGTCACCCTGTTTCAATTCACCTGCTAAGTTCAATCAGCCATTAAGCGATAAATCTTTAAAGCCATGTAAGGGACATGTGTGCACAAATCAAATTATTTATTAACAATATATCTCAGCAAAATGTTGGTGCTGACTGAAGACCTTCTGCACACCACTTTAAAAATAATCTCCCTGGAGCCCAACCCAGAGCAATTGATTGAGTGCACTAATATATTCTCATGTGTTCCTCTTGATGCTGAATTTATCTCATGCATGAAAGATTTGCAGGGCATTACACAAGTTCTTTATTCCTTGCTGTTAAAGGTGTTAAGCTAAGGGTTTCTAAGTATACCTAAACATGTGCAAAAAGCAACTCTGCAAATATTTCTGAAAAAAAACACATATAGTGTCAGGAGTGAACCTTTGCCACTGTTTCATATTTACTTGAGTAAGTCAAAACTATTGAGTTTATTTACAAAAGAATTTATCACTGTGACACACAGTACCTGAGGTGAAGACAAAAGAGAGGAGAGCACGTGGCTAACAAAAAGATATTTTATCTTGCTCCACTTCAACACATCCCTCAGTCTAATTTACCATTTTGATCTCATTTCTATTCAAAGTAATTTCCCTGGATTTTATCCAGTTATGTCTGGATCCCTTATCCTGTTCTTTTCTCCTTTTTAACCGCTTCTCTCTAGACTCTCATTTTCTATAGTATCTTCACAAGGAAATGACAGATGAGTAGTCTGGCTTCAAGTTAAGAAAAAATATTCTGAATTAAACTTGAATAAACACTCAGTAACTGGGCAGCTTCATTTAGCCAAATAGCAGGCTTTTAAGAATGACGTATCTATATGGTATTTGTTTTTATAACGTATGCTTACATAAGCATTAATATAGCTTGGTAGCATGTTATAGGAATTAATAGGTATAGATAACGTATGTTAAAATTTCCCCAAACAATGCCTACAAGCAAGCACTGAGGCAAGTATTAATTAGTCAGCTTCTGAACTGTTCAGCTTTGCCAAATACTTTGACTGAATTTCACAAAGCAAGACATATGGTAAGTGACGACATGTCTGTCCCAATCTAACAAATGTGATTCAATTTTCATGTAAACGTATTCTGACAATTTCCTTATGTGATTTACATATGCATTTCATATTAAACTAGTTACCCTGAAGCAAATGTTTTGAATTGTATACTATAATTCCATTAGCAAGGGGAACACAAAGATCATCAGACATCAGTTTCATGTCTACATTAGAATGCCCTGGTAAGCATAACTTTCAGAGATTAATTAATATTTTGTTTACATTATGAAATTTACAATTATTTAACTTTGTTACAATATAATTGAAGCATAGTTAAGAAAAATTACTACCACCTTGTAGTTTAACATTATTCCATTTTAGTCTTAAAATAACTGTGAGAATCTCGTGTGAATTGTTCCTGTGCCGTGAATATTTTAAATATGTTTCATTCCACATTATAAAGATGAATATTGATAAGACAGCACAATGAAACAATAATGGATGCGAAGTATGTACAGGACATAACATCACTTCTATAGCAAAAATTTTAGAACTCATCTATGATCTGGGAAGGCTGGTGGTTCACAGGAAAAATTGTGAAGTTGGTTAAAGTCACCATTGCTTGATGAGCTAACAAGATTTATATTAAATACATTTTTCAAAATGAAACTACTCTTTTTGTCAAATTTATTTCAAGAAAATGCAGGACAAAGCTTTTGCACTTTTTTTGCCTTTGTGAAATTGGAATAATAAAATAAAAACCTGCATTTTTTCATAAGAGGTAATGTATTTGATGGCAGCAGGGTTCTTCTCAGTGGTTTGTCTCACTATTATGTTGGTAAAACATACATGCTAACTATAGTTTTTCTAGGCTGAAGCTTGTAGAAAAACCCAACAGGTTAGGACAAATTAAGATAAATCCTATCAGCTACTACATATTTACACATATGTAAAAATAGTTATTACATACCTAAAAAAGGGCAAGTTTAGAGTCCTACACCTGGGGAGGAGTAACATCACATTTAGGGGTAGACCTGCTGGAAAGCAGCTCCACAGTGAAGGACCTGGTGGTCCTGGTGGACAGTAAGTTATCCATGAGACTTCAGTGTGCCCTTGTGGCCAGGAAGGCCAATGGTGTTCTGGGGTGCATAAAGAAGAGTGTGGCCAGCAAGTTGAGGGAGGTTCTCCTCCCCCTCTACTATGCATTAGTGAGACCGCATCTGGAGTATTGTGTTCAGTTCTTGTCTCCCCAGTTCAAGAGGGACAGGGAAATACTGGAGAGAGTCCAATGGAGAGCTATGAGGATGATGAAGGGACTGGAACATCTATCTCTCTTATGAGGAAAGGCTGAGAGAACTGGGTCTGCTTAGTCTGGAGAAGATTGACAGGGGATCTTATTAGTGTTTACAAATACCTGAAGGGTGGGTGCCAAGTAGAAGGGGCCAGTCTCTTTTCAATGGTGCCAGACAAGACATTATTATTTTGCAAGAAGATATCAAACATTTAAATGAGAACTAAATCTTAAGGAAGCCTGGAATTCCAGTACTGTCCATTGTCTACAACAGAAATATGTTATCTTTTGGAAAAATAAGAAATATTCAACTTACAAATATAGAGGCTATGATATTTTCTAGTATATATGTTCCGCCCTTAGGCAATCTTATGAAGAAAAAAATTATTTCTGAGGTGTGGTAGTATTCATTGTCTATTCAAATAGTCTTCTTTTTTTTTCAGATATATATATTTTTATTTCTAGAATTCAGTTGAAACGTTAGCTATCATCTACTTTTACGATTCAGAAGAAAATAAAGGTTTTATATACAGCTGTCCACCTAGGTAGTCTCAATAATAATAAAATTAAAGTTTTAAGTAAAAAATGTACTTAGGATGGCCGATTTAGCATTGTTTCAAGATCCTAAGTCCACTTGTCCTTCATATAATTTCAGACACGATGATGAAATACACCTATATGAATATAATTGATTTTGAATTTGGAATTTCTGAGATAACTGTTTCCTGTCTTCCATTTCTTGACACCAACAATGGATATATATTTTTTAAGGAAAATTATTACTTTAATTCTAAATCAATTATTTTTTGCTTGATTTATGATACAATGAAATAATTATGCTCAGAAGAATTACCCAGCTTTCATATTTGATTACTTTTACATCAGTTAGATTTATTCTGCTAAACAATACTTTTTAAAATGCTTATGCTATGCATTTACTGATTTGTCAGGAACATTGGAGGTGTTAGTTCTTTCTTTAACACTTTTGAAGTATTCCATATTTAATTCTCTGAATCAGCAGGAAAACAGAAGGATCTTAAACCACAATAGATGAGCATCAATGAAATACAATAATACAGGTATGTAAACTCTGGAGTACTTACAGCATCTTTTGAACATTATCCATCTTTGGGATACAACTTCTTATTTTGATATTGAAAGGAAGGGTCCTATCAATGATGTAAGGGAAGAACTAACTTCCTTTCATTTTGTTTGGCTTGTCTTCTGATTATAACAGCAGTCCTGAGCTCATCAGAAACTCAATAGGATATTAATACTATTGTCTCCTTGGGTTTTAAGGCCTGAGAGTTGTTGGCTGAGGACTTAATGGTCTTTAGACTCAATTAACAGACACTTTATAGAATGTTTCTCAGTCTGGCATCTCTGACTACCTCAGCACTAATATACTAAATGGTGTCAGGGCTTATCCTTTGTCTCTGCAGTTAACTGACAGTATCTAGACACATTTGTACTAGCAAGCTCCCTTAGCTGGTCAAATAGGTAGGCCACATGCACAACAACATGCTGGAAATGTTCTTACTCTTCTTAACTATGTCCAGAAATTTTCTAGGAAAAAAAAAAAGAGACCACCCAAGTGTTACAGCTGTATCCTGACATTGTTTAAGTTGATAGTATTGCCTCTTTTGTGCAATAGCAGCTTAATAAACAAAAGTAACCACATGTGACAAAATACAGAGGGATTATAGATATGATTGTCTGATTTGACCTTGAGCGTAGAAAGTAACTCTACAAAATCTTAATTATTGGTTATGTATAAAAAATTTTGAAAGCTTCCCTCTATAGTTCTTCTATGTGTGTATCAGTGGGATTTTTTTGACCTTAACTCCAACTTGTTTCTTGCCACTAAATTTATCTTACTATGTTTTACTGCATCCTAATAATTCAAACTGCCAGTGGGAGTTTGTCATAAGAAAATAAAGCAGTCTATTGATAAAGACTCTTTTATTTTTTTCTTTTTTATAAATGTCTTTCAACTATAATTGATTTTTCTGTTTTTGAAACACATTCATTTTATTTTACTGTGAATAACATATCATCAGAAATTGAAACAATTTACATAGAAGCATAGAGAGACAGAGATCGAGAAGTTGACTAAAGTACGACCATACTGTGAACAGATATGCTGTATACATTGAAGAAGGGATTCTTAATGGAGCACAGCAATTTGATAACTTGCTTCCTCCTATATTTGGAGTGCAAATCATTATAGTCATGTTTACATGAACAGTTATACTTATTTAATTATGTTTTACAGGAAAACTTAGCAAAACTACAGTGGAAACCGAGTGTAAAGCAAGTATATAAATATATCTGAAATATTCCAAACTACACGTCAGATAGGTTATTTGAAGTACACAGTGACTGAGAATACTTGAAGAGAAGGATATTGCACTTGCAGCACTTATCTAAAGCCAGGAACTTCTGAAGATGAGTGGGTGTGAAGCTGTGAAGAAAAGTAATTCCATTCTCAGTAGGCTACCACAGTACATTTTCAAATGTTTCTAATTGAAGATATGCTTCATTTGCCTTAGCTATAAAAGAAGTCACATTTAGTCATGATTATGTCTGTAAGTGACCTCATAAAAGTGATTTTGAAAAAAACCCAAACAAACAAAAATACCCAAAACACAAAACCACAACGAAACCAACTCAAAGCCAACATTTGGAAAGCATTTTTAATTATATGAAAGTCTACATTTGTTTTCTGTATTATCTACCTAATATAAAGTGAGTTAAACTGCATCAAGGTAAGTAATTTAAAACTATTTTGGTTGCAAATATATTACCTGTACTAGGAATATACCCCATTCTAAAATAAACATGTCATGTATTAAGGCTCTCAAAAACGATATATGTAAAAAATGATAGTATAGTGACTAATATGTCATTCATGGTTTTTAAAAAGCTAACACAAAGTTATCATGAAACATGCAAGCAAAATCAAGAATTGTGATACACAATTGATTTCACTGACAACTAATTCTACTTGAATTTGGTGACAAGAGCGGTTTTAATGCCATAGCCTAAGTATGCCTATCTGATATTTAAGACTGTCAGCCACACGGAACGCAGAGTTTTATAGTTCATTCTGTCAAAATTGCTTAAAATTATAGACTTTTAGATTATTCACTGTTTCATTTTTGTTTGTGACTTTGGTGTATTTTTTCTAGGTAGACTGGGAGAAAATATCAGTCAATACGTTTTATGGAGAAGTTTTACATCCTAGAAAAAAATCAAGATGTATAAAAAACTTTGTAACTAGTTTGCATAATTTAACTTCTAGGAAAGTATGGGAAAGAAAAAGTGTACTGGTAAATTAATTTGTATAAGTTTGCTTTCATTTTTTACATTAATGCTTCATGTCTGGAAGATCATTCTACTCAGAAACCTACACTGAAAATGAGACTATCTTGTCTAATTTTATATTTCTATCAATTAGTTAATCAGCTCAACTCCTTTAGTTGTGGTGAAAAACAGTTGCTTCCGAGATGTTTCAGATAGCTAAAGGTGGACAGAAATATACAGGTGAATTTTTTTTTTCTAAAATATGCATTTCTTTCTACTGATTGTAAAGTCTGCTTTGAGACCAAGAAAATATGTGATATGGGGAAGAAGAATACTCTGTTATTTGCACACTTACAGATGTGAACACTTCTCTGGCCAAGTACTGCTGGAAAAAGCTTTCAATAAGAGAACTAACTCATCTGGAAGGCCACACCTTTGCTTCTAGAATAAAACAATGCAAAGCCTACACAGAGTCTTGGTTTGCTTCAAACTAATGAACCAGGACAACTGTGAATTTCATGACATTTCATTCATAAAATTTTTCATATTTCATGATGGGAAAAGTAACTCTGTTTCCTGATCAGGAACATAAATAAATAACGAAATATCAGTGATTTGAATACCAATTCCAATCACATTCAATTATCTTTCCTTTCAATATTCTAATTTTTAATTTTTCAATGGAAAACCTCCAGGAATGTAGATACTATGCTATAAAATTTTTTCAGAACTCAGATTTGCTGAACATAAAACCAGCATGGTTCAGGGTTGATGGCTTTGTCCTTTATGCCACCCCATCTGTCCCAGAGTCCTAAATATTCAATATTATCTATTGAACTTTAATTCAGAAAATAGTATGTATAATTCGCAAAAATAAGGACCTCTTTTCAGCTCTGATTTAGAGGTCAATTTATGGTCCTTTCTCCGAGTTCAGAAAAGAAAGGAAAATATACATGATTTCCAATGTTTTTTCTCTTCTTGCTAGAATAAAGGAAATATGTTATATTGTATTTTGCATCAGGGAATTATTCAGGTAACAACAATCTAGAATGGTTTTCCTACAGAGTTGAAATCCATCTTGTTTCCTCTTGAATTTTAATTAAACAAAATGGGTATTTCACAAAATAAAACTTTGAAAAAAATTATATGTAAATTCATAAATTATTAATATAGTCAATTTTAATTATTTAATCACTTTTTTCTATTGTGGAAATTTACTTTGTCTCTTTGAAACAACTCTGATAGTTTACAATTCACACGTTGAAGGAAGGCTATTGAGCCAAAAGGAGATTTTAAGTATGTGATTTGTAGTGTACGCATGTGTCACTAAGTATAATTATCATGATATACTGCATTTCTACACGGCTTTGCTGGTTTTGAGCTGTTGAACTGAGACAAAAATATTAAAGCTGGGAAACACTACAGTCTGCTGGTTTATTTCACTGGCAGTTTTAGCAAGTTAGTCAGTTCATGAAGTTTATGGACACTTTCCCTTATTTATTTAATTATGGGTACCCAACAGGCCAACATATGCAATTTAATGGTGCAATTCACAGAAGTTACAAAAAGCAGGATCCCTGCTGAAAATTTAAAGAGTGAGTGTACTTATTTTCTGCTTCTATTACTTCATATAATGGATTCCCAGATGAGAGAGAATAGCAAGCAAACAAAATGCTGATGATGCATGACTTCTACCAACTGCTTGTGAATTGAAAGCAGATGTGGACAGTGGGAGGCTAGCCATTTCTAAATACAATACCAGTAACTGGAAAAAAAAAACCCAACAAAGTCTACCAGTGGTGTTCAAGAATGTATCTCGTGAAAATCTGTTTCCTTTTAACCAGGCAGTCAGAAAGACGGTGACCACAGTAACAACAAAGAAACAACACAGAACGTAATCAAATATAAATTATAAATATAATGTGAATAAATAAAGCACTGTGACATCACTGTGATCATGTGTGTCACTCTCTATGTATCAGATTTATTAGGATTTTCAGCTTTACAGTAGAAACATCAGTAGCATTCAAATCAGAACACATGTATCTCTGCCATTGCACTGGTTTGTACAGAAATTATCTTTGTTATAGAAGGAGAACATGATACACATAAATTGATTATTTTACATAAGCTGAAAAGGGGGAAAACAACCAGATTTGACTGCACTAGCACAAATTTCTGAGTCAGTCCACTCCTTGTTAGCAGTATTTTCATTACATATTTTTCCATTTTCAAATATTTCTTATCAGAGTACTCTGATTAATTCTAATACTGTACCTTCCCAGGTGCATTGTATTTTTCTTTTATTGACCCTTTCATAAATCAATTTTATTTACTGGTCTTTGGGGATCTATCATAGCAAAACATTCTCTAAAATCAAGATACTCTATGGGATACTCATAACTTTTATGTCACCAATTTTTTTTGGTATCTAAACAAAATAACCTCTTTCCTACCTTCTGTTTACTATACTTCTTTATTAAAGATTAGTGCAAAATACCCTTAATTAATGTCAAAGCTCACTTGTTTTCAGGATGTACCTGATTCAAGTTTATATTCAGTATACTTCAGTGAAGGTTTTTGGTCTTCTGAGACTGTTTTACTAGAGCCACATTAAGTCACTTTCTACATACTGTGAAAACATTTAACTTTCTCTGCTCACATTATTTTTCCAGCTCTCAATAAGCTTTTGGATATGCTACTAACAGTTGCCCATTTCTTTTTCTCTTCTCATTTCAGATTAAAGTTCTATTTGGCTTGACCATTTTGACAGCTTTGAGAGGGTGAGGCCATTCATTCTGGCCTGATCCTCATTTCAACATCTTATTTTTAATTTCTTCCTGTGAAATTTGTGTCTTTTTCTGGAGTATGGAACTTTTCTTCATTTTCTAATACTGCAGTTAAAAACTTATATGACAGTTTTGCATCATCTGATTCACATTTCAATAAATTACTAACTTCAGTTTTCAGAAGTTGTACAAGTTCAACCAATAACTTATGTCCCTTACACTTACACAGAAAAAATCTATTTGCTTCTATTAATCTTCAGAGCTATTTTCTTTGCATACAGGATCTCTATTGGATTTCTTAACAATTACTATCATAGTCACATTTGCACTATGACTCTCCACTCCTCTAAACAGGTTTCATCTCTTTCTCTATCACTGCTTCCTTTTCCTTAAACTTTGAAGAATATTCTAGGATCTCATTAATGTGTCTAGTAAAAACTGCCACAGACTTTCACTGAAACAGAGTAAGGCCCAAAAAGTTCTTGCAAAATTCCTGATACATAAATGTTGGGATTTTTACAAACTCTTGAAATTAATCTTGCCTGATCACTCTTATGCAATGGAATATTTGTCAGGGATTAAAGTGAAGGAGTGGTATCACTAATGGATTTTCAGTATTACTTAAAAACAACAATCATTTTGTATGTGGCAAAAAATATTATTTTCAAAGCTAAGTAGATAAGATAAAACACATAAGTTCCTCAAATAAGCAAGGAGAAATATGTTTGAGGGGGTGGTTGTTGTCTTTCAGGATTAAAGAACTTGTTCAAAATACAACTGTTTTTCAGTCTTTCTTGTGGTAGTTTAGACTACTAATGGAGGGTAAGATAGGATATTTGGAATTTTGTGATTTCCATGGTGAAAGACAATTAATTCACAGAATCATAGAAACATTAAGATCAAGTCCACCTGTCAACCCAACATTATCATGACCACTAAAGCATGTCCTGAAGTGTCATGTCTATATGGTTTTTTAACACCTCCAGGGATGGCGACTCCACTTCCCTGGGCAGCCTGTTCCAATGTCTGACCACTCTCTCCATATAGAAACTGTTCATAATATCAAATTTGAACCTACCTTGGCACATTGTACAGGGGCAGGATCACTCCCTTACTCCTGCTGGACACACAATTTTTGACATAAGCCAGGATGTTATTTGCCTTCTTGGTCACCTGGGCACATTACTGGCTCATGTTCAGCTTCTGTCTACCAGCACACCCAGACCAATTTCTGCCAGGGAGCTTTACAGACACTCTTCCCCAATCCTGTAGCATTGCCTGGGGCTTTTCTGGACCAAGTGTGGAACCTGGCACTTGGCCTTGTTAACGCCCATACAATTGACCTTGGTTCATCTGTCCAGTGTGTCCAGATCCCTATGCAGAGCTCTCCACCTTCTTTACACTGTAGGACCAAAGAAGTAGAGACCTTCCTGCATAGGTAATCTACATTTTACGTGTAACTGCAGTCCAAATTATATTTAAGTGTATGTTCAAGCTCATCACGTAAAAGACAGTGTTGAATTTTGAGGGATATGGGATATCACACCCATGATAGGTCTTAGCGTCCTGGATCTACCTATGTGGATCTACATCTAGTTGTACAGCCCAGGCACTTCTAAGTAGTTCATTTCAAGGGATGCCAGAAAAATCTCATTTCTCAAAAAAATGCAGGAATCAGTCACACTGACCCACATTTCCTTGGACTTCAAGTACACATTGACCACAGAGAATCATGCAAAGAGGGAATGGGCTGAATGGGTAGTCATAATGTCCTCCACATGAAGGGCATCAATCGCTACTCCAAAATATTAGGTCAGATATCAAAACTACTGAGCACAAAATGACTGAAACTAGTAAAGTTCTTACATTTATCTTTACTACTATTTGATTTATTTACTTGAATAAAAATCTCAAGAAGCAACATTAAAACAGGGTTTACATCAACATTTTAAATAATTTGTATTTCTACTATGCATACAGAATTATGAATAATAATATTTATATTCAACACAAGAATCAAGAGCATAAGTCTCAAGATCTCTTGATCTAAGACAGAGGTATATCCCCTCTTTTGGTTTGTTATGCCTCTTCATAGTTGTCTTGATGGTTCAGGCCAGACTGTACCTGTAATCTGTAAACCAAAGAGGGCCTGTAGTTAAAGAACTGGATTTTTTAAAAAATTAAGCAGTAGTTTAAAATTGTAATAGATGTACAGGATACAGGAAAAATAATTTACCAGAGAATGTTTTACATGTAAGAGATTTATTTAGGAAAAATATCATTGCACATAGTAACTTAACCATTCTGGTTACTTTATCCTCTAAGACTTAGGATGCATATATAGAATTATTGCACTCTCAGTCAGTATACATAGCCTAAAAATTGCTCTCCTTCTCTCTCATTCCCATTTGGTTTCACAAGTTTCAGCAAACTAGTCATTGAATTGATCTACCTGGATAACTTAAAATAAATAAAATGTTCTCTCTGCACCTGCAAAAAGAACAGATGCTGTCAGAAGTGGTTTAACACTTCAACAGACTTCTTCTGTCTGCATAGCCAGTGACTTTTGCCAGTTCAGCAGTTGATTTCCTTCGAACTTTGGCAGCAAATATGTTCTACTTCATACTTTTGTCTTTCAAATGAAAAGTAATACACTTTGATGAGTTTAGGCCTAACTGTCATAGCAATTGTCTCAAATTAAAGGATTTTAATGTATGAAATAAATACAAACAGTAATTTAAATAAACAACTCTGGACCTGTTTTGATACTTCATTGTATCATTAGCCTATGGTTTGTTTGAGATTCCTCAGGAGAATGTTTTTCAGATAACGAGCTATGTGTGACGCATGTGTGATCTTTCTCTGTTTATCAAGGTCTTTTTTGTCCTTCCTTACCTTCTATATAAAGTATTGGTCTTAATCCCTTCTCAGCAAGGTAGGCTGTCCTCACATTCTAGGGCACAGGAAGGCTAGCTGACAGCATGAGCAGTTGGCTCTCACTCCTTTCCCAGAAGGGACAGGGATGTCTAATCTCCCAAAATATATTGTTCCACATTTCTGTATCAGTTTTTTTGGTTCTTTTCAAACTTTGTCTGTCTTTATCGTACTGAGTGCAGGAAAGACTTGCTAATTTTTATTCAGTGTCATGATAGTTCAGCTAGATAAGCAAACACATCTGCCTAGTACCGTGTCTTGTAACTGAGATCTTTTTACCATATTCCTTTGCTCAGAGTGTGCATGACCTGCATCCTTACAACACATTGCAGAAGATACTTGAATATCTAATCCTCATTAGTCTCACCAAGATTTATGGTTTAGGGCCTCAATTGCACGCAGACATTTCCAGTCCCTGATCCTGCAGCAATGAGGTTAACAAGTTCTTTATCAGTGAGTTAACTGAGGATAGAATTGGATGTGAAATATGACTGTAATTGATTAATAGGAAAACACCATAACAAACTTACCATAACATATATATGCAAGGTGTCATAAAATGGAAAATTTGCACCTAGTCTTCTTAATTCCAATGTTCTATTTTTCAGCAATTTTCTCTGAGTTATTGTATATCATGGATACATTAATTACCTCGTAAATGCATAGCAATTAACAGTCTCTATTTTTGCTCATGTTATGAAAACAAGTGCATTAATCAAACTATCATTGTTTAAATATAGTGAAGTATTGAGCAGTACAGATGTACTCATCACTTGTGGAATAAGATCTGTTTGAAAAGTTCTTCATAATTTATTTAAGTTTTAAATCGCATCAAGCTTGAGGTTATTTTTCTACTCCTTTATCTAATTATGCTTTATCTTTCAGCAAACTGCTTCTCAATACCTTTGTTATACTGAAAGAAAGCCCTCCAGAAATCAAAGAAGCTTATCTCCATCACTGTGGCTTATGCACTTATCTTCATCTTACAGAAATGTGTGATGTGTTCCCTGTCCCATGGGTGTTTCTGTGAATGACAATTCAATGTTTATATTTCCAGTCCATAACCGATGGATTATATATCTCTGAAACTTCACCTGTCTCTGCTATTTAAGATATGTACATCAATATATGTGCGACCATACTAAATCATATAAATGTTAATTACTGACCCAATCATACGCTATTTGTTTATATTCATAAGTACTGTATAGACTTACCAGCTTAGTTTCCTCCTGTCTTTTAGTTAAAACTCTTTAAAATGTCCTAAATATGCATTTGAATATTTACACTCCCTGTAATGAAGTCAGCATATTGTACACAAATTCACCCCATTTTAGATTGTGCTTAACATATCCTTTCACAAATGAAGTTATAATCTTGATTATGCATACTGTTGATTTACAACTGGATGATGCATGTCATCAGCTTGACTTTGTTCTATTAAATGATGTGTAAGGCCCACCTTTTAAGAAGTTATCTTAAAAAAAATTACTTTTCTACATTGCATGAGATTTTATGGAATTCAATATATTAAAAAAATATTTTGTTAACTATCCCACACAGTGGATTGTGATGTATCTATTTAAATCTGGATTTTAGATACAGCAGAAATTCCCATTGTTGCTTTCCATTTACAAATGAAATTGGGGTCACATAAACAATACTGAATTTGAGTTTTAATAGAGGTTTGGTTTTACCCTGTTTGGTATTTTTTTTTGTTTACAATCTAAACAGAAGAATGTGAGGGAACACTATTGCTATTACATTTGGACAAACACTTCTCTGTGCCAAATATTACTGCTGACAAGCTATTAAAAAAGTAAAAATTCAAAACTAAGAATAGTTAATAGTGTATTTTACATTCCATGTGTAATTGAGATAGCTGAATAACAATGTACACTATAATTCAGTGAGAATGTATTTTATGAACCCCATAAATAATGCAAGAGCTAATATTGCAGTTTTAAAGGAGAGTGGATTTTTGACTGGCATAGGTCCTGCAGGTAGTGTGTGTGGAAATCCAGTACATTACAAACTGTTTGAAAAAAGTATTTTTAATATGTAATGCCTTCAGAAAGACTTGCTTATGTTAAATTCTCTGTTTCTTTCTACATTATACTACTAAGATGGTAGACTGAGGTGACTTGAAGGACTTTTCAAACAAAGTATATTCATTTGGCATAAAAAAACCCTATGTAAAGGTTTACACTTACTTGCAGCCTATAATAATGTTGTCTCAGAGACCTGAATGAGATAACATTCTGAGGAACAGCTTGTAACAAACTAGACCTTTCTCTTCCTTCCTCCCTCTCCCACCCCATATATTATTGCCTACAAATTAAAAATTGAAAATAGGTGTGTATTAAGGAACTGCTTGATTTATCTTTGGATAAAGTTGAATCAGTAATGATTTAAATTGGATGAGAAAACATTTTCGATTTCCATTTTCTGCTTTTAAAGAGCTGCAGTTCCATTGATGTAAGTCTATAGGTGATTCACAATCATTTCATAGTGTTACATTAATTTCAAATGAGAATATTTTGAAACAAAGTCCCCTGATGAATCTTGCCTTAATCTTTCTCCTAACAATTCAGGAACACCTGGATGTGTTTATTTATGGTAATTACGGGTGTAAGATAATTTACACCCTTTTTGAATTTTGTGGTTGAGGTTTTTGTGGTTTTGGTTTATTTTGTTTTGTTTTTTAGCTCAGAATAACTATGTAAAAATGCTATTAGATATTTTATTTTAATTTTCTATGCAAATTTATTTTATTTTTTAAATCAAAACTTCAGAGAAGTTCAGGAAGTTAAGTTATTCCTTTAAGGCATATTTGTTGCTTTCTATACACTGCAGAAATCCTCATGTATGTGGAAAATTATTGTAAACACATTCCTAGAATAAGACTGACTCAGTAAATTAATTTATACTAGTCTGAACATGTGTTTAGTTCAAAAGGAGTAACAGATACTTCAAGATATTATTATGATTTATTAAAAATTATGAGAAGTTGTGCAAATTTATTTGTACTGTGAAATATTTAAATTACTATTTTTTTTTAATATTGGGTATTTAGTATAATGTAATGTGTTGGAGGAGGTGTACAAAACAGTCCAGAAATTTTAATATCCCTTAGTTTCAGATTCCTTAAGTTTAAGATTCCCTCTTTTGCATTTCTTATTAAGGTCTGACTTCCAGCTAGGAATTTATACACATAACACTACATATCAGAAATGCTCTGTCTTGAAGACATAGTTTTGTAGGAGATTGTGGGTCAACAGAAACAAATCAAAGTGAAGTAATTGTTGATTTAGAAAGAAAAACTAAACACTGGTTTTTGCATACTGAAAAAGGAAAACATTTGAATACACTTATAGATATTGAAAATTCAAATTCTTAATACTTAATTCAATTAGTCTTGGTAAGACTTACAAGCCTGTGAATGATTATTTTTAATACTGTACCAGCTAGGACTCTTACTGCATTAAAAGTAGAGACAAAGTATACTTGTTCCTGCCTCTTTCTCCTAAAAATGCTGTGTCACTGAGTCGGATGTGGTAATGTTCTGATTAAAAACCAATCGTGACAAATCTCCGATATACCTTTGAGCCACTAGAGAAAGCAACATAGTTAGAAATACAGTCTTTTGCCTTACTTTTTATCTGGAAAACTTCCAAAGGCAGTACTTTTTCCTTTATATAATAAGAGCTCCATGCTTCATAACTTAAGGCTACAAGACCTCACTCTCTGTCTATTCAAATTTGAGATTCAGAGCATCTGCATTCCTTTTCTGTCAGCTTCATAGGAAGGGGAAAAATTGTATTTTCCCAATTGCAAGTCTCTAACTTCCTCTCCTACCTCACTTGCAACCTACAACTGTATCACCCATCCCAAATATTACAAAGATATTATGTAATTTTACTAAAGTAATATACAGGTGCCTTCTGTTAAAATATAGCCTTCAGGTAAATATAGTGAATGTCCTTATATCTTCCCTGGAGTCAATCTAGGTCTTTCTCAAAGACAAGAATAATTCATCAATACCCTTAATTGTGAAAAACCAGTCAAATCACTCTGAAATGCTCATCATAGCATAGCAGCAATAACTCCCCATAGGACCATGAGCTAAGGTACTGAAGGAAGCTTACTGATTCAAAAAAGCAGCTTTCTATTAGAGTAACTGTGGCAATTTGCATTTCTTGGAGCTACCAATTGCATATAGACAGGGACCGGTTTTATTTTAAATGGTTTCTGCAAATCCACACAAACTAACAGGAAATACCATTTCAATGAAAGATTAAAATTTTCATTGTAGCTTAAATGGGAAAATAGCTCTCAAGGGACATTAAACTGAGATGTTGAATTTTTGGTTTAGGAGTTAAAAAAAAAAATTATTTTTTTTTTCCAAAAATAATGCAACAAAATAAGTAAAGTTAAAAATTACAAATATCATTTAGATAAATGTGTCACCAGAATGTGAGAAGCCCAGATTGCCCAGATTTGTGGACTGGAAGTAAGTGGATCTGAAACATACCTCCTGAGCTTCTTTAATTCCTTTCCTCTAAAGGAGTTCTTCTATACCTCGTTCATAGGGAAACTGTTTGACAAAATTTTGTCTAAATTGTTTATAAAGCTATGACACCTCTTCAGGCTCCTTAAAGTTCTTACTAGCACTACACTAAAGTGTCATAATTAGCCTTCCTTTTTTTTTTTTTTTTTTTCCTGAAATGAATCTTAAATGAATTTTTATGCACTTTATATTTCTTGTTTTATGGATGTGAAGAACTAATTATTTCCACTGCCTTTGTATCAACTCCTTCTGTATTTAGTTATTAGTTTTTTCACAAAACTATGCATCAGGGAATCTTATCTTTTCTCTGTATCATATTTTTTAGACTTGTAATTACTAGTGAGGCACTTTCATAGTGTTTTTCACCTTTTACATCTACACTTTCTTCCTCCTGTCCCAAGGGACCCAAATGTGCCTTCAGAAAAACAGTGATATTATGACCATTCTGAGGCAGGTCTTTTTAATCTTTTTTAATCTTTCTTAGTCTGAGGAAATAAAAAGACATTGAAAAGACAGTTGAATATAACTCCTTAGATCTCAGATTGAATACCCAGAAACACATGACAGTGATTAAGAACATTTTCCTCCAAGTTTCCTTAAGACTGCTATATTAGTGGGGAGCTTTGGGGTTGGATATATATTTGTTTTTTCTTTGATGATTTTACATTTCATTGACAAATTTCAAACAATCTTCTTTTTCTTGCAGTAACTTGTATACACTAGCTTCTCTCATGTTAGTATTTAAAGTAAAAATATCATGTAAATCTGATTTCTAGATATTGGGATTAAATGTAATGCCTAGCAAATAAGAAGATGCTTGATAATTGAACTAAGGTTCTTTCACTACTTTCTTGAAAAGTGATTATCATTAGCTTTATTGAACACATGAATTTTGAAATACAGCCCTGACATTATTTCCTATCTTTATTTTTCAGATCTGTACGTAAGACTTTTAATAATTTTAAACATCTAGCTGTCATTCACATTTACCATTCTTAGTGTTTAAGCAGGGAGGTAGAGAAGAACATTTACTATTTTTGGGTAATGATTAATCTAAAAGACACTTAAAGTTCTTCAAGTCAGTAAGGAGTGCCATTTCTCTAGATAAAGATGAATGCACTGCATGATATATGATGTGCAAGAAGGTATAATGACTGTCTCTTTTTAGCAAGATGGTGAGACTGTATTTTCCAGTTATCATCTTTGCTTCTCCTAGAAATAAAAATCATCACTAGTTTTTAATAAAGGAAAACAGATAGTTATTTTCAACATTAAATTAACTAGTACAAGTATTGCAATGTTTCCACTCAACTTGTTTGTTATAAATACATATCCAGTCATGTTATAAATGAAAATTATACAATAATTTTTGTATAATAGTTCTTTGTTAGTATTTGTATGGGCTTTTCGGCTGTCATAAATAGAGCAGATCTTGATGGCTACCTTAAGTAACAGAACAGCATTGAAATATGAGCAATAACCCATCTCTGTGATTCATTTGACCTCCCTTAACATGTTCTGATAATCTAGCATTTCCTGTTACTGTCTTTCACTATCTGCTACCTGCCAGTCTTTATGTCCTTCAGAAAAAATACTAGAAAAGGAGATTGAATATCTAGTACTGTTGCTATGGTAATTTAATAATAAGAAAAAATTACTATTAATACATACTGTATCCATACTGAAGTATAAGATATTCTACATTTAAAATCTAGTCAAAATGGTCTTGTTTATCACGATTTTCACTTACAATATTTACAGTAATGACTATAAAGTTGAGCCATTTTGTGTCTTAAAGAAATTAGTTCTTGGAAGTAGAAAGCAGCATATTTTATTTGTAAGTATATAGGAAATCCACATTCTATATTTTCTGTCATTAAGAAGTAAATATTTTTTAAAAAATATTTTTATGAGGGCATATAAAAATAAAATTATTTTACATTATTTTACATTATTTTTAGGTGTCTATTTTTCTTAGAGTACGTAGGGATTTCCAAAATGAGGCATGTAGAACCATAACAAGAGTACCCAAAAGAAAAGTATCATGGACATACTGAAGCAGTAGAGATACACCATAGACTGCACTCCATAAAGTCTATTCACTCTGAAAAACAACACTTTCAGCTCTGCTTTTACTATAGCTTGAGGAAAAATTATTTCCATGTTGTAAGAAAATATATATTATCCCACTTACCTCATCTTGCACATACACACACAAACATATACACATGCAAACAATAGTATGCTAGTGAATACATACAAAATTGTATTGTGAGAACCAAACATTTAATATAGGGAGTATGTTCTGTAGAACTTTCAGGGTTTAATTGCATAATTTGTAAATTGTCTTTCATACCATCTCCCACATCATTCTTCTAGAGAAGCTGGTGGCTCATGGCATAGACAGGTGTATTCTTCAATGGGTTAAAAACTGTCTGGCCAGCCAGGCCCAGAGAGTTGTAGTAAATGGAGTTAAATCCAGTTGACAGCTTGTCACCAGTGGTGTCCCTCAGGGCTCATTACTGGGTCTGTTCTTGTTCAATATCAATGATCTAGATGAGGAGATGAGTGTTTCCTCAGCAATTTTGCAGACAACACCAAATTGAATGGGAGTGTCATTCTGCTTGAGAGTAGGAACGCTCTGCAGAGGGATCTGGACAGGTTGAATCGATGGGCAAGGCCAATTGTATGAGGCTTAACAAAGTCAAGTGCTGAGTCCTACACTTTAGTCACAACAATCCCAGGCAATGCTACAGTCTTGGGGAGGAGTGACTGGACAGCTGTCTGGCAGAAAAGGACCTGGGGGTGCTGGTTGACACTTGGCTGAAGATGAGCCAGCAGTGTACCCAGGTGGCCAAGAAGGCCAACAGCATCCTGGCCTGTATCAGAAATAGTGTGTCCATCAGAAGCAGGGAAGTGATTGTGCCCATGTACTCAGCACTGGTGAGGCCACAACTCCAATAATGTGTTCAATTCTGGGTCCCCCACCACAAGAAAGACATTGAGTTGCTGGAGTGAGTTCAGAGAAGGGCAAAAAAGCTGGTAAAGGTTCTGGAGAACAAGTCTTATGAGTAGAAGCTGAGGGAACTGGGATTGTTTAGTTTGGAGAAGAGGAGGCTGAGAGACCTTATTACTCAGTACAACTACCTGAAAGGAGGTATTTTGAATACCCTGGAGGTATTCAAAAAACATGTAGGTGAGGCACCTCAGGACATGATCTAGTGAGATAGTGAGGTGGGGTTTTTTGTGTGTTTGGTTTGGTTTTTTTTGGTGGTTGGATGCAGTGATCTTAGAGGTCTTTTCCAATCATGGCAATTCTGTGATTCTATAATTTATGGAAGAAAAATGAAAAAAAAAATAATGAAAAAACCCCCTCATATATCAATCTTGTCAGATGTCGGTAATCCAGTGTGTATCAGTCTCAAGGACAGAGATGACATAAAGAAATGCAGAAAGTTAGGAAGGAGTTGTTCTAAAGAGACTGATGTATTAATGTAGCTTTAAAAAACATGGGTTTATATTCCTGCTTTTATTACTCACAGATTAAGTATTTTCATTGGGAGGCCTTTGGAACAAAAATTATGTTTAGGAAAAAGATGGAAGAATTCAAGTTTTTCTCAAAACGTAGGACAATTCAGTAAATTGATTATCTTTGTTTGCTTGAATGTTTGCAGTCATAGTTAGACATGCTAAATAACCCAGGAAGTCCAAGCATGTAGGAAATTACTAAAAATATATAACTTAGCCCCATTTTTGGTTTGCTTTCTAACGTATAAAAGTTTCCCGCTATGTCTCATGTGAGTAATCGTCAGTTATCAAGTTACTAACCAGTTATTTAGAATGACCAACCACCTCTAAAATAACCTCTCCATGCTGTGAAGAATCTTCAGATACTGAAAGGTCTCTGACCCAGCAGTTTCTGTCAGGGATATTTGATTTCCCAGCTGAGACAACTGCATACCTTTTCCTGATTAAAAGGAAGGGATAAAACCTATGCTGTTCTTTACTGTCTTGTTTTGCATTCATGGTTACAAGTGTGACTCCCCAGAAGTATCACACAATTCAAAAACACACGTGCTAGTCTTTGAAGCTTTTGGGAAGAAAGGAAATCCATCACTGCCAAAACAATAATTAAATCTACTTGCGATTGCTCTATTCCTATCTATGAGATCTCCAGGAACAGGAAGGTAAAGAGATTGGTACATTGCACTGGAGTCAAAATTTGGACACTTTTCCTTATATTCTAGATGAATAGTATAAAAGTTGAGCCATGAACCTCCTACAGTGAAGAGTAAGGGAGTGGCACCTCCAAGGAGTTAATCTCCACTCCTTACCATGAACATTTAAAACAGCGAGGCTGGTTGTCCTGATGGAGACTGACATGGATTTAGAGCACTATTTTTTTGAATGCTAAAGCTTGGCAAGATGAATGTTTTCATAACTGCAATAATACCAGTAACATAGTAATTTACCAAATAAAATAGTTCAGTACAATAATGATACAATAGTTTTACATCCTTAATTATTTTTAATAATGTGGTAAATTTCAGCGTTTTTTAAAAAAAGTTATTTTTTATTCTACTGTGGTTTTAGTTCTGGATTTTATTTTGCTGATTTTTTGAGAGCAAAGAACAGTTCCCTTAAGGCCCATACTTTAGCTCAATTTCTAAGCTGTACTAGTTGGATATATTTTTATAAAATTATTTTTAGTTTAAACTACAAAAAAATGGACCAAATCAGTAAAGCGCTGCTTTAGATAATTCATAGACATTTTTGGAAAGCAGTTCCTGGTTAAAAGCTTATGAATATTTAATACCAAAAAAGGTAGCTATTTATTTATTTATTTTAGGCTATTTCTTGCTTCTACATGCAGAATCATTGTACCAGAAGGTATTACACCATTTGGTTTTGGCTGATCATTGTCAGTCAATAACTTCAAGTTGATGCACATTTATTCTTATAGTTTGCTTTTACTTTTCTATGGTAGCAGCAGTATCCAAAATGATAATTATAGGTCTTGCCAACTTGCAGAACATTCTATTAATTTTTCCTCCAATAAGAATAAATTAGCATTTCAATATGTATAGAAACTGTGTGAATTACACATCTTCCAGTGTTCACTGAGGGAGTACTCAGGGTCACCTTATTCATCAGACAGCTCTGAAAATTTATAAAACATATACTTAAAACTTCTACCGATTAAATACATGTATTGCAAACTGCACAAAATTCACGAACAACATATTAATTATAGCAGTAAGAACTGATGTAAAACCAAAGCTAGCATCCAGTTTTCTTTTTAGTAATAATATTGAGAAAGCATCTATGAAGACATAATCCATACAAGACCATCATTATCCTGTATAAATTAACCAGTCTCTCTCAGATCTATCTATCTGCCTCATATGAACGCTTTGCCACTCTGGCTACCGAAAAAATCACTATAAGATTGAAGAATATGTCCAGCACAAGATATAAAGCATGATTTTTAATTCAGCTGTCTTATGCAAAAGATAATGATTCCAACCATTTCTAGGTGTTACCAGATATCAGCTATATAGATGGAAATATCTGAATCAATTTTGTGCCCTAGTTCTCTCCAGTGTTCTTGGACTTCAAGAAAGAGTAATAGAAAAAGGGCCTAAAGAAGCTACTAGCCCTCATATTTCCAAATCTTAAATGCCTTTGTATGAATTATTGAAGAAAACTGATAGTTTTCTGCAAAATTGGAGAACTCTGCTGACTTGGAAGTCACTGACTGCTTTAGAGTTTTAAATTCATTTCCTCTACAAACAATATCTTTTCTAACAATGGACAAAACCAGTAGGAAATGCATTAGTCAGAATTTCCAATTTTTTGACTTCTCTTCTTATATATATGTTATTTTATAAAATCAATGAATCCTTGTAAAAATTGAATAGGGCCTCTTCTTTAAAGACCATATAGAGATATCATATCAGAACAAACACTGAAAAACATTGCTGCAGAGGTGTGATAAACTCATAGCAAATACATACATCTTCTGGATACAGCTTACACTTTGAGCTATTTTCTTTACTTAATCCAAGACAACCATTAGTAGTAAAATATTTTGAACACTGAGAGCTGTTCTGAACACACATACACACACTTTAGCTTTGTAACTGAAAAATAAAACTTTTTACTCTGTGTTCATTAGCTTACTCATGGACTGTTGCAGGATACATTTCAAGGAATACAGCAAAGACAACTTTGGTTTATGACCAGACATGTTTCTTTTCTTTTTCAATATGGAAAAAAAAATGGTCTAGAATGAAATAAGGTTTGCCTTACAAAAAGGTGTAGTTGCACAAAATTTTCACTGTATTCCTTAAAAAACTAAATTTACTATTTATTTGAACAAATTATACTTATTTTAATATGTTGTTCTATTTTTTTCAATAGTCCAGATAAATTTACAAAACTAATCAGTTAATGATATTTATAGCTCAAGCATTTTTAAAAACTCTCTTGAGTTTTGCTGTTGGTGTTGCCATAAACATAGCTTTCATTGCAAATATACAGTTTGGATTACCAGTAAAGCCAGAAAGTGAATTATATTTCTTATATATTAAGCCCCAGCAACAAAAAAATAGTATCACAGAGATCTTCTGACTTCCCATATAAAACTGAGGTCATCTTCAGAAAGAAAACATTGACTATACACACGTGTATGTGCTTAATCTTATGTAAAGGGATTAAATTTTTTTGATCCATCACAGAAAAAAGAACATCAGCTAATTAGGAACTGGACTGGTAGAAGTACTTGCACCTGAAAATTTTTTATTATTCAACAGGCTTACAGAAATATAAAAATCAACAAACATTATCATTAAGAGATAATATCATTCATTACCAAAAATGTAATCTCCTTTGCAGCAATTTAGGATTTACTTCATCCCCAGTTCTCACCTCCATGTTTACTTTTTACTCTTCATCTATTCCTAATTCACTTCTTATATACCACGAACCAAACTCTCATGCTCCTCAAAAGTCTTGTCCATATTTGGTTAATAGTATACCCTAAGTGAGAGTGAAGAGCAGATGCTGGGGAGTCAATGGACATGGTAGTACATTTCATGAAGGGAGAGTTCCTTTAAGACTCACTCTAGTCTGGTCCTGTGGTGTGATTGCCCATCTTCTGTTGAAGCACTTTACTTGTGCTCCTGGAGTACATCATCTTATTCAGCTACACACATAAAGACATGCATAAACATATGTATATATATGTGTAAGAGGTACTGTTAAGTAGCCTTTACATTCATCTTTTGTCTTTACAAGTACTGCTCCCTTTTTCAATGTTCAGTTCACTTCATTTGTTGTGCTGCAGGTTTTTTTAGTGACAGTTAAATACATTTTTTCTAGCCATATATTTATATAAATGAACAAAGGTTATGTGTTCTGGAGTTCCCCTGAATGATAAAAAAAAAGTCAATCTCCTTGTTGTTTATAAAGAATAAAGTAAAAAAAAAAAAAAAAAAAAATTCTTTCATCAAACTCTTTCCACAACAGCTACATTAATAATAGTGAAAATTAAAAGGTAGGTAAATTTGACTGATTAAGCCTTGGAGTAAAGCAAAGAAATATTATCTTCTTTCTTTATTTCTTCAAACTGATACAGGGTGATTCAGGAATAATGTGGCATCTCTGAAGAGCTCATTGCATTTTATATCTCTGTGAGCATTAGAAGGCTTATAATAGCCTTCCTTACAGATAGGTCACATTCATGCCAGCAGTCTGTTAATATCAACAATCCAGCACCTTCTGAAAAGACTAAACTTGACCTCAGGAGGAATATATGATAACAGAACTAACATTTGAATTGAGGATACAACAGCTCCAGGGAGAAAAGTCCTCAGAAAGATTTGCTGTCAAGAAGACCAGAGGCTTCACTGGATCCTGAAAAGGAATAAGCAGAAGAGAAAGTTCTAAATTACAACAGTGTTTCCTCAGGAGTATTTTTATCAAAAAGTTGCTATATCTACTAAGCTTGCTGGTCTAGTGATGCTCATATTGTGAGTGTGCTAATATTCAGAATTTAACAATTATGTCTTGTTAGATTTTCTCTCAATATAGAGCCTACACTAAAGTGATTTTCTTCTCTCCTTTATTTGCTACTACTGAATTACTTATTTTTCAGTATCTATTCTGCTATGAGGAAAGCAAATGATTCCATGAGGGTTTTTTTGTAGCAATTAGAGTTGGTTTGGGGTTTTAGTTTCTAACATTCCCATCTTAAAAAGAAACTCATCATTCTTGTTAACATTCATCCACATGGTCTGTTCCTTTGAATTTTCAGTTTTTATCTTTGCAGACTGACCACTTTTATAGGAATTGCTCTAGGGCAGTACCATGCTGTCAAATGTTTAAAATTTGCTACTGTGTTCTGCAGGAAATGAACTCAACACGGATCAATATGATCAAAGTTGAGGGCACTTTGTTCACGTTTTCGCCAGGGTTATATACGATTTCTTTTCCTGTATATACGCTACCAGTAACTGCTATTGGCTAACTACTCTAAACACACACTGTTCACATGTCCTAAACTAATAAATCATTGGCTATCCTACACTGCCTCCATCACCACCCCTCATCCTGGTTATCTT
>WTSP01000409.1:30809-56531 GCA_025331215.1 Actenoides lindsayi
ACAGCTAACATTACTAACACTATTATGTTATGTCAAGATGATGTCTTAAGCTATGGCATAGGTGAGTTTGGATAGGCTACATGTCTGTACTCTTTGAGAAACATTGCCACAGTGTTCTTGATTCAGTTGTTTTCACTGCAAGAACCAAATTCTGCTTTGAAATTTCCAAGTATGAAAGCATTCAAAGAAATGTCTGCACAAGTCTGCATGAGTGAAAAATGTAACCTCATTTATCTCTTAGATGTACAATGCTCTAATCAAAACTTCAATCATGACTGATCTTTAGTCAAAGCAGACTGAATGCTTTTGTGGTTTTTGACCTATATTTCTTGAATTAATCTAGAACAGACACTGAAATTCTCCTTTGAAGGCAGTTTGCCTTCCAGCTACCCTTTTATTTATTTATCCATTTATTTATTTGATCACTTAATCTAGAGCATAAATGTTCACAGAATTTGCAAAATTTTAACCAAATTTGCAAAAATTAAACCAATTTAAATGAATTCAAAATATAAATTTCCAAAGACTTAATTCATCCCTAAATATTATACATCAACCAATTTCTCAATTCACTAAAATGCTGTAAAATACCTAAAAAAAGGAATAGTTTTTCATACTGTTGTTATTGAGAGCTGTCTTTGTAACTATTTCCACCACAATAACATTTTCAGAGCATACACTCACATGCTACTTAAAAAATAACATTTTAGTTGATATTTTTAGACTTTTTCTTACTAGATGGTCTGTTTTATACTCTTCAATTCATATTATAAAAGTAATACTATTTTCCTACAGATATATGTATATATATTGATTTTCAAGCATACCATTACCTGCTTTTCATCATCTGCCATAGAAGAAGTTTAATTTCCACAGCTTCAGAAAGAACTGAATGATCACTTACTATGAAAAAATCTGGTTTTAACATTACTTACTGCTTTGACTCCTGACACCTTTAATCATAAGGTTGCTATACTTTTCCTTGAAAAAAAGGTCAAACTGGCTGCTTCAACAGTCCCAAACATTACACAGCTATTACGTTTCTACTCTATGTGACAGACATTACTTCTCTGGCTTGAGTGGAGCTGTCATGATTTATAATTCTCATCTTTGTTAAATATTTTATAATTCTGCTTTTGCAAAATTATTGTTTCAGCAGCCACGTACTTAATCAACAGCTATGCTCATATTTCTTCAAAGGTTTCTGAAAAGATTGCCAGTAAATAACTGTATTCCACTGATGCACATCTCCAAAGAAAGCAAGCTGTTCTGCTTTTATTTTGCCCAAATATATCTTTTCATGTTAATACATTTGTTTCTGTTATAACTTCCCATCTAATTTAACAATAGAAGCAATGCTGAATTTGGGTAGGTCTTCAGTGTTCCTCTATTATTCCTGAGGTTTTGAAGATAGTTTCAGATTTTTAATTTCAGGAGTTAAACACTTAGGTTGTATAAGAAGTCTTAATGAGACAGCATTATGAATCATAGTAGTGTTATGATAAGGGACTACTCAAGGTTATTTCGTATTTTATTCACAGAAAAGATGATGAGAAGAGTATGTATTCTTCTTATATGGGCAATATGGTCAGAGTCATACAGAATCCTCTCAAAATCATTTACAATAAGAACTCTTTTTCCACATAAAGCTGTTCTTACATACTCCAAACCTGTTTCTATTCATCTGGCTGGTCAATAGGTTCTGTGACACCCTCTGGGAACTTGTCAATTCAGATCATTACTTGTTTTTTAAATGTTGCATACACAAATTACAAATAGCATCATACAATACCTTAATGTATTGCTAACATATTATAGACTTCTAACACAGGTGTTAAGATAGTGATTCACAGTTCCTCATGTGTTTTTTTTAAATTGTTTCTCACTCTATTTTATTCTTTCTGTATATTACAGAAATGTACCTGTGAGAACTTAGTCATTATTCACTGACACATTCTGCATGGCCATATTAGAAAATATCTCCTCTTTTTAAGAGCGCAACTGTGCATTTTAATAATTCAGAAATCGAGTTATTTTTTTGATACTACATCCTAAAAAAAAGACTGAGTTTAACCTTTAAATCTTTTTACATTGTAAGATTTTTATCAGAATAAATTTACAACTGACTGTACATATAAACAACTTTGATGAAAAAACTATTTTTAAGCTTTAAGAAGTAAAAAAAAGCCAGTAAAATCTGCAAATCATAGACTTCATTTTTCTTAATGTGTATCTGACATGTGACATCACTGATAATGAAATGTCACCAATGAAGATCTCTTTCCTGATTTACAGTATTTAAAGTTCAGAGTACATCTCAGTTAATGGTGTATCAATTTCCTGTTAGTATTCTATGCTTTGTGCATTTTCATCTCTATCTTTTCAACAGTTTTGAAAGACTGGAGAACTATGAGCCAGCAATGCTCCAGAAATTTAATTTTTCTCTTTATCTTGCTAACTGAAAAATAAATATCTCACTCTGTCCTTCAAAATATATATGAAGGATTGAAGACTGACGAAAATAAGCAATGTGGATTTCATACTATATCATTCTTGCTCTTTGACAGATTGGGTTTCTCTGTTTGATGGCCAAAACCAATGTTGTGAAGAGTGTGATCAGTAAAGCTTGCAGTTTGAAGAAGCTGTGAAAAATGGAAACACAAAACATAATTCTCAAATGAAAAACTAGCTGCCAAAATTTAAGTGGACAGATTATTCAGTACTGATTCTGTTTTGCTTTATCTTGATTTCAGTTTAGCTAATTGTTTAAAGTTTAACATGTTGACTTAGAATGGAAAATGTGTATCTAAGATCAGCAAAGCTAATCAGCTGTTTCAGTATCATGTGCTAGTGTTGAATTCTGAAAAAAGCACATAGGTTTTCCTGGTAGCAAAGTTAAAACCATGTAGTTTCCTTATTTAGGTACCCCAAGTAGCTTTGAATCTGTGTTTGGGGCTTGATGCGCTCATAACCTCTAAAGGTGCAAACACTGATTAGGCTTTTCCTGTGGTTAGCACATCTGCAATGATGCTCTACTATTCAGACTTCCTGGTGATTGATAATGGTTGACACAATGTTTATCCTCTATTTCTGTGAATATGGTAAAAAAGTCACTCTAGTGTACTTAGGCAACATTATCATGATACCACCAAATACATTTTCAAATCTCTATTCAAATTTCTGTCAAAATTCATCAAAACTCACCATGTTCAAAATTCATTAGAGGAAATAAAGTATAACTTTATTTTCTTATTTTAAAAAATTAAAATAAAAGCAGTAACAAATGAAGAGGAACAAGGGGCAGAAGGAATGGGAAAAGGGAGAGAGATTTTATTGCAACCATATCACATAATAAGAAGAAAATATGGAATGATTGGTTAGGCGAACATCTGCTAAAATTTAAAGAAAATTTTTCATCATTTCATTCTGCTCTCTAAGTTACTTTTATTGTGGATATTTTGGAGCCTTCAACACATAAGAACGAAAATACAGTATTTTAAATGCTGCCTTATTTTACAATATAGAAACATTACCTTCTCTTGTTCAAGAAAAGGCTTATTCCCTATTCATGGATTAGTTGATCAAAATACAGTTACTATTCCATAAAATATTTCAAGCATTTTTAGAACACTGCCTGGTTGCAGAAAAACCCAACCAAACAAGAGAACCCCACAAACATTGGAAGTGTACCCCATTTCCCAGGAAAGGTTATGTCAATCATATATTACTATTCTTCACTGTAGGCCATGATTATATATATTCTACTATAACTTAAATTACATGAATTATGGCTTATCATTAATTATAAAGCAAAATAACCTTTTTTCCTGCCAGTATCAATTGGTGTAAGCAATTTATAGTTAAAATGCTAACTAGTGTGACATCAAAACCATGTTTTATAAAGTCTTCTTAAAGGAAAGAAAATATTTCATTCTGTCAAACTGCAGTTTCAGGTTTTTTTTCAAGTCTGACATATTGCCATGAATGTTTCAATACCAGTATATCATAATTCTTTGGCACAACTTTTTATTACAATTCCTAGCAAAATACAGAAAAAAAAATCTGGGTAGTATATTGTGACTTTTTTTTTTTTTTCTTTTTCTTCTTGCTATTATTACTGTATACTGTTAGATTATTTATTATTTGGTGCTGCAAGTTTAGGCATTTCTTTGTCAAACAGACATTTCTTATCTTTGAAATACTCAGGTTTTCACAGAATTGAATTCATTAGGTTTCACAGAATCTCAGAATGGTTGAGGTTGGAAGGGACCTCTGGAGATCATCTGGTCCAGTCCCCTACTCAAGCAGGACCACCTAGAGCCACTTCCCCAGGACCATGTCCAGGCAGTTTTTTAATAACTCCAAGCATGGAGAATCCATAACCTCCCTGTGCAACCTGCTCTGGTGCTGTCACTCTGTGGCAGGTACAACCACCCTGATAAAAATCTAATAAAGGTCAGGGCTTGACAGAGGCCCAGTAAAGATTGGTTCAGCTCCTCACAGACATTAAATGGTGCCTCACAATCATTACTGGCACCTCATGGTAATTAACCAATGCTACAGGGTCCATGCCCTTAGCCTGCCTTCTCTGTGCACTTGCTCCCAACTAATTAGAATGACCACAGTGTGCACTTAACTAGGGTATAAATTAACCCCCAGTGGAGAGCCAATTTTGATTTGGTTCTCTTGGAGCAAGCGGGCCTTGCAGTTGGACCCACCCCTTGGAAACAGGAGACACATTCCATGGATTGTGAGCCTCTGCAGACTGAGTGAGCGTCACACACACACATATCCCTTTGGTGAGTGAATATTTCTTTTGACTTTATTCTTGAGTAAGTCCTTGCCCCCTTTAGGGTCAGAGACCCCCTGAGGGTACTCTTGTGTGGGAGGTTTGCCCCTTAGGAGTGAGTGTGCACATATTTTGGTTCACCTTTCTAGAAAGAATATTCCTTAAAGTTTAGGAATTAGTTGTATAGTAGTACAGTCCTGACTGACATCTGAACTTGTAATTTAATTTTGTTGGAAGGAGCGCTGAGCGATTTTGGTTACAATAAATCTGCATTTGGGTAGCTAGTGCTGCCCTGTTTTTGTGTGCCTCCATGACACAAGCACAATAAAAAAAGTTGCCTGATATTTAGATAGAATCAACAATGTTTCAGTTTGTTCCCTGTTGCCTTTTGCACTATCACTGAGCACCACTGAAAAGAGCCTGTCCCCATGCTCTTTACACCCTCCCTTCTAGTGTTTATATACATTGATGAGATCCCCCTTGAGTCTTCTCTTCTCCACCCTAAAGCGTCCCAGATCAAGGTGATACCTCCTTTTCACAGTGGGCTACATGAACACATCTGATAGTAGATCTTCAAGACCCAAATTGTAGTCTGCCTGTAATATCTGACTGTGGTGATTACATCTTTAATATCATCAGCATTATTAACTTTTCACAAGTAGTACAAAGAATCTTGAATTTATATGAAAGCATCACTATACATAGTTTTGATACAAACCAAGAATTTTTCATGACCTTTTAACAAAATGAGCCAATGTATCTGTGATTTCATGTATTAAACAGTACTTGAATATAAAAAGTGCTAAAATCAGTAAGTGAAACGTAGCATAATCCTACATCTGTCAGAAATAGAGTGTCACAGTTTAGGGTCAGGGCGGCCCCTTACACCTATAAGAGATGCTCTCTGTTAACCCCTCTTCCTCCCCAAATGGGGAAGAGAAAGGGAGTAAGGGAGAGAGTCTTAGTGGTTAGAGAAGGAAACTAGAACAGCTTTAATGAAAATGAAAAAAAATATTATATAAAAGGAATATATACAAATATATACAAAACCAGTATTGAACCCAAGCCCCACTGATGGCAGTAATGTCACCATCACCACTGATGCTGTGGAGCAGGCACCGGGAGAGTCCCAGACTGGGTCCAGAAGCAGACAGGAGCTGTGTTCAGGAGCTGGATTCTGGTACCAGATTCAGGAACACACTGATTGGGATCGAAGGCAATGGACAGAGTCCTTCTCAGATGCTCTGAGGAAGAAACCGGAAGAGGACTCGAGCCAAGCCAAGTCAAGCTAGCAAAGCAGGCCAAGAGGACAAAGAGAGGGCCAAGATGATCGTGATCCCTCAGCTTTATATCAAATATGATGTATATGGGCTGGAATACCTCATTGGTCAGTTTGGGGTCACCTGTCCTGGACACTTCTCCCTGCAGGTGCGGTCTTTTACTTTCTTCACCCCTCAGTGTGGTACACAAGATCCAGCAGTGGCCTTGGTCTTCACACCAATGCTTGGCAGTAACTCTAAACATGGGATGTTATCACTGCTAGAAGCAGACACTGTCTGTGAAAACATGCTAACTTCAGACAGTGCAGTTAGTTGCAACTGAGCTGAAAGGAAAAATCACTGAACGGAATGAGTTCTGTTCTCACTCAAACCAGGACACTGAGATCTGATAAGAGCTTCACATCTAAGACTATAAATGTAAAAATAGCTGCTTTGTGTAGTTGATATTGTTGCTTTTTCTTTCTTTTAATTCTTGTAAGTAGAAAAATTCTTTCCAGGAAAAAAAAAAAAAGGCAAACATTAACTGCAAACCAGAAATTTAGTGCTATTGCTTTTACAAAGGAAGTAAAGGGTGTAGTTTTTCCTTTTTAGTACTCTTCAGGCATGTAAGGAATGTAGTAAGAAAATTAGTAATGAAACCTGAATATATATCTCACTTTCCATAAGAGTATTCTCACCATGGTATGTTTGTAGGTAAAGAAAATGCATTTTCATCAGATGTATTGGTATGGTTAGACAGACTTCAGGTATGAAGTAGAAATATCAGGCTCTGAAACAGGGAGAACAAATACTGTACTTCACCACTTTTTTCCTCTATCTCTCCTTACTGACACCTATGCTAGTTCTCAGTATCAGCTCTGTTTCCTTTCAGAGATGGCCCAGTGCATAACTAAAAATTGTCTAAACATTTTTTTTTTCAATTTCAGGCTTGTAAAGCTTTAAAATCTACTTGTTCCACTTAAGATATGAAGAACTCTTTGGGTGTCTGAAAGAGTGGCTAATATTTTCATATACACCAGCTGGTGAAAACCTTTATCTCTAGCTAAAAATCCTGTACTGTCAGAAATTTCATACCATGAAAACCACATCAAAGCACTAGCATTATTTCACAATGAAAATAATTCCCTGCCACCTACACAAGCACAAAAATCTCATGTTGATATTTTAACACTTTTCATGAAGTACTGAGCTTTTCACTGAGGCAATAAGAAATAGCCTCACATGTAAAATGTAACTGAATTTTGCCCCCCACTTGGTGTTTCACCTTTTCCCCATTTTACCCTTCCCTTTTCCTGAGTTCAAGGAAACAGAAATCTATTTCAAGGTTGGTGCTACTAAAAGAGCGTGAGGGTGGAGGGGAAGTAGATAATTTCTTTAAGACTATGACTGATTTTTGCTGGGATAGAGTTAATTTTCTTCATAGTAGCTCAATAAGTTGCCATGTTTTGGACTTGTGATGAAAAAAGTGTTGAAAATGCACTGATGTTTTAGCTACTGATGAACAGCACTTGGAAAACATTAAGGACTATTCTGATACTCACACTACCCCACCAGCAAATAGACAGGTGGAGCAGAAGATGTTGGGGGGGTACACAGCTAGTACAGGTGACCACAGCTGACCCAGGGAATGTCCAAGGCCATATAACATCATGCTCAACAATGAAAACTGAGGGATGAGGGAGGAAGGGGGGGATGTTCAGAGTTATGACATTTGTCTTTCCAAGTAACCATTATATGTGATGAAGCCCTGTTTTCCTGGAGATGGCTAAACATCTGCCTGCCAAAGGACTATTGTGTGGCTGAGGGAGGAGAGTTGTACCGTGTATCAAGTGGCCCATCAGTGAGGGAGACTCATACCACCACACAACCTAGTTGGACACTCAACTCAAATTACAGCAAATTTTTTATCTTCAAGTATACTGAAAAGATTTTGACCTTTGGTGTTATGCAAAACTGCAATTTCAAGTTTAAAATTGCCTTTAATATTTACCATCCTCACAGAATAAGAAGTAAAGGTTTTTATATGAAGTTATATAAATGATTACATTTCTACTGTACACAACTTTGGGAAATGGTGTTTATACAAAGATATTGGATGGATTAATAAATCCTTATGTGTTTGAAATAATAATGGTTGGGTTGCTAACCAATATATAAGAGTTTATAAAACCATTGCAATTAATGGCAAAAAAGACCTACACAGTCACCTAACACAGTATGTTCTCTAACTGAGATGAGCTCCGTATAGACTCATTTCAATGAGAGTCAAATTATTGTCATGGTATTTCTCTTGGGTGGCTTTTTCACAATCTAATAAATTTAATTGCTCAGAATCTGTGTATGAATATTTCACCCACAAGCTTTTTTGGTTTTTTTCCCATGTTATATCATAATTCCAGTTAGAAATTACAATGCTTTTGGATAGAATACTAATTCAATATTTAGTTTATTTACTTTAGGTAATTTTTAATGGTTCACTTTGTTTCTTAAAGTTATATATTTTTTTAACAACTCAGATGAAAAAGAAATATTTTTTTTCCTATTTCTATGCAGGACAAAATCTTATTTTCAAATGTAAGACTTCTCCCAACATGGAATAACTTTGATATAATTTTATTAAGAAAATTGTCTTTGGCTACTTCATCCATTAGTTTGACTTCAGCAGTAGTTGAAGCACTTACAGGCTGATTTGTTACTTGTTTTCCATGCCTTGAGACATAACAAAACAACTCCTGGTTTTGATACTGTCTTTTCTTTCTAAATTTCCACAGATATTCTTTCCTGAACCTATTAACATCTGGAGGTGTCTCATTACCTTTGAAAAGTGTTTGAAAATATTAATTTAGAAAGCAGCTTTGGTGATCTTATCAGAAAAAATCAATTCTCTCTGTTTTCCTAAGGTCATTCTCTTCATCAATACTTTTTAGAAACATTATTCAAATTAATTTGAAAGAAAATGTTATAAACATTTTTAAAATGTATCATTAAAATATTTTAAGTTGAGCCTTTCACAAAGTTCATAGTGTTATGTCCCTTGGGAGAAATGGGTTAGTGAAATTAGATTGTTTTCTTTATCCAGAATGCAACGGAAAAAAAAGCAACCAAATCAGCAGAACTAATAGATGGAAGTAAATGAATGATAACATTAAAAAAAAAAACCCAAAAACTAAAAACCCCCCAAAAATTAATCTTCTGAGGTACAGAAACTCCAATCCCCAAAAAATTTTGTCAGGAAGCTGTGTTATTAAAAAATTTGTATTTTATTCAGATAGACAGTGTCCAAGAGGGACTCTGGTTGTATCCTGGTAATAAAAAATTTCACATAATAGAAGGAAATTCAGTACTCTAGACTTTACTCAGGGTTGTTCACGTATTTTACACAAAACATCATTGAATAAAATCTGAATGAATTCTGTGTGTAGTAAACTGTATTTATAATACACTACTAAAGATATTAGACTAGAATAAAGAAATATACAATTGAAATAACATGAACATACTGCTTGCTAGGAGCATAACAACTTGATTGCAGTTCCACAGTTCTATATACATTAGTGAAATAATTTCATTACAGTTGTTTCAGAGAAGTTTCTGTACTACCAGTTTCTTTTGTCTCTTACTCTTTTTAGCTTTTTTTCCCCATGTGGAGAAGCTATACATATAGTTCAATGTTCTGATGTTGGTGAGTTTGTTTTTCTTTCCTTTTTAACATAGTATTAAGAGTTTCATGGAAGAAAAGGCAAAAAAGTATGGCATGTGTTCAAAACCAAAGAATTTTGTCAACACTAGTAGTTTGTGTAAGAAATCAGTCACTAAAAAGACTAATTTTTCACTTTCAAAAGTGATTTTTTTTTTTCTTTCTAGTGACTGATCAGGGCTAATCCATTTCTTACATGAAGGCCTTGTTCTGTTTCAAACGGCAAATGTTATTTCTCTCTTTCCAAAGTGATTTAATTTAAAGTGTGGAAAAGAACAAAGGTTATGTATGAGATTTTGAAAGTTAACTACCTCAAGAATCTCCTTTAGATTATGGAATGAATCAATATTTAAGCAGAGTTTTAGGAAGACTACTGAACTCCCCAGAGAGTTACCACCATAAGCAGGTGGAATTAGGCAGGAATCACTGGTGTGACTCAGAAAAGAACAGAACAAGAAATACAGTATGATTCCCTGTGTGTCTTTATACAAGTGTTGGTGACAGAGACAGATTAATTTCTATCACATTCATGAAAAGGACAAAAGAATACATTGATTCTTCCTCAACGGATTCAAAGAGGAGACCACAGCTGAAGAAACAACAGTCTGCAGGCAGGGATTTCTTTGAGTCAGCTTTCGATCATCAGTGGTGAAGACATTGGACTAGGCTAAATCCCACCTGAAGTAAAAAATCTGGAACTGCCTCGATTGTACATATAGAATTACAGTACCCTACATCTTTCTGTCTACTGATTGGCTCTGACTGTGTCACATTGCTTGGTAAAGTGGGTATATCTACAAGTAAAAATAACCTATTACCTATTAACAGACTACAAAAACTATTATATCCATTCCTACTTCATATAACTTACAAAGAGCTGGAGTACCAAATTAATCACTTTGTCTGTAATTTTAAAATGAGGGTGTACTGCTCTATATCCTTAAACTACCTAAATTATTCTGCCTTTTGTTCTTATACTAATTTGATTTTTAAAGGAATGAATTACTTACGAAGTCGAAATATGAAAGGTTAGTGATTTCTTTGTCATATATAATGCTGGTCTTTGAGATAATTAATCTTCTCGGTCCCAGGTGCAACATGACTTTAAGCACTCGGTTGAGTTGCCCAGTGTAATGACATGTAAAACAACATAAAGTCCTGCCTATCCATGGCTACTTCTCCTGAGGGACATGGTGGGTTCCTCATGTTTACTGTGTCATGTGTGGGTATGTAGCTGAGAAAATAAGGAGCCGCCATTTGCTTGAAACAGGCCACACGCCTTGGGTTAAGCTATCACCGAAGGCCTCATGACTTGTTAGACTTGGCCTGCCTGAAGATTTGTTTTGTCTTCTAATGGCAATAACCAAACAGACAGGGGACTTATTACCTATTTTGGTTTAACTTTTACTTAGCTTTGTGCAATTGTGTGTTATAACACTTGTCAGCTGGGATTTTTTTAGTAGCTTAACGGTAACTATAGAAAGTAGCTATTCAATGTAGAATGAATTATCTATGACTCGATAAGAAAAACACAGTGCAAGGGAATAAAAGCATGGGATGACAAGCCTTGAAGAGACCTTGTAAGTACAAAAAAAATGGTACTGGAAGCCAAAGGGCTATAGAAAACTCAACAGCAGCCAGTTACTGGTCATATAAACAAGGCAGCCTTGGGAGGCAGGTAGAAACAGTTTTAAGCACAACAAAGAAAAAGATTAAGTAGAGAAGATACGTAAATCACATAATCTAGAGTAAATTTGCATGAAAATGTGGAATAGCAGACCAATAAAACCTGGGCCTAGATTACAGCAAATGCATAAAAATTACTCCAGTAGATACCAAAGACAGGAGGAAGAAACCATCTGTGTCAACATCGTATTACTCCCACAGAAGGGCTCCTGACAATGATGACTTGCCATATATTCCCTACCCTTGTAGAAATCCTAGATATTAATGTGCAGAGTGGCAGTACAAGTGCGAGCATAACACCACAGTAAATGGTTAGATAGTCGGAAGTTTGCATATATATAATCTCAATCATGTACAATTTGAACTATCAATGTTTGAACTTTGTAACAGGGCCAATAATTCTTAATTTAGACTCTTAATAATTTAAGTTGACTAACATAAATGTCTTGTTTATAAGATAACTTCCTTTTAGCCATAACAAAAATTTGATTGCAACAAGCTGAAAGGATTTCAGGCAACCTGGTCAGTTTCCTGAATACAAAAAAATTACTAGCATATATACCATCTCCATGTGTTGTTTGAAATATTACTGGGGACACATGTGTGGATAACCCAATCTAGGTTTTTAGTATCATCGAAGACATTAGGAAGAAAAAAGAAAGAATTTACTTATCTTTTGCCTTTGGAAGAAAAATATAATGGAATCTACCTAACAAAGGTAGAAGAGATTCCATGTGGCTATGAACCTGTGAAAATAATCAGCTTGGGTTTTTTTAAATTTACTGCTGTCAGTGAACAGACACTTGAAAGACAAAATTTTCATTATTACCTATAAAACTTTCATTTCCTTATTTAGGAAAAGAAGAAACTCACCAAGAAGACCTTCTCAGGGGAACTAAGGGCCCCATATGTAGGCCAGATCTGTGCCACAGGTAGGTCTGTTGCCTACCGGGAGCATGGATTAGGGACATGTCCAAGAAATTCCCCAATCTGGTCCAGCCAACAGACTATTACCCGCTGCTGGTTATGCAGATTGGGAGTGATGAAATTATGGAGAGGCATATAAGAACAATTAAAAAAGAATTCAGGTCCTTGGGGAGATTGCTCAAGTGCTTAGGAGCACAGGTGGTGTTCTCCTCAATCCCTTTAGTGACAGGAGAGATGCTAAAGGAAAAAGGAAAACCCATGAGATTAACACATGGCTTAAGGGTTGGTGTAGGATTATTCCTGAAGGAAAACAGGCATGCCTGTTTTCAGCAAGACTGTGTGAGAATAAATTGGCCTGCGGACGATGACCTTGAGGTATGCTTGAGAATGGCAAAGGAGGAAGCACAAAGCAGTGAAGCAAAAAAATAAAGAAGAAGAAAGTAGAAGATAACCAGGATGGGGGGTGGTGATGGGGGCAGTGTAGGATAGGCAAAGATTTATTAGTTTAGGGCATGTGAACAGTGTGTGTTTAGAGTAATTAACCAATAGCTGCTAGTGGTAGCCTGTATACGGGAAGAGAAATCATATATAACCCTGGCGAAAACGTGAATAAAGTGCCCTCAACTTTGATCATATTGGTCGTTTGTGGCATCCATGTTTCCTCCACAGGTTGATGCCACCAACAGAACCTTGGTTTCTTTAACCATGGGGAGGTTTTCATGGCATCAGGTTTATTGGAGACAGATGGGGTTCATGTGTCCAACAAGGGGAAAAGAATCCTTTCATGTGAGGTGGTGGGGCTCATTGACAAGGCTTTAAACTAGTTTTGAAAGGGGACAGGGTTGTTACTGACCTTACCAGTGAGAATCCTGGGTGTAGTAAACCAACACTGGTGGGGCAGTATATAGGTGTCTTGGATGGCCAAAGGATCCACCACCCCTCAAGGCTGAAAACTATGTACTTGACTCCCTCCCTGAAATGTTTATATACCAATGCATGCACCATGGACAATAAACAGGAGGAGCTGGAGGCCGTTGTGCAGCAGGAACGCTATGATATAGCTGCAATTACGGAAACCTGGTGGGACGGCTCACATGAATGGAGTGCTGGGATCAAGGGCTACCAACTTTTCAGAAGGGATAGATGAGGAAGAAGAGGTGGTGGAGTGGCCCTCTATATTAGGGAGGCATATGAATGTCCGCAAATGAATGTGGGTGATGATAGCGTTGAGTCTCTGTGGGTAAGAATCAGATGGAAGGCCAACAGGGCTGATACCATGGTGGGAGTCTGTTATAGACCACCAATCAGGATAAAGACACAGATGAAATATTCTATAAGCAGTTAGGCGAGATTTCAAGATCACTGCCCCTTGTTCTCATGGGGGATTTCAACCTCCCGAGTGTCTGTTGGAAGTACAATACAGCAGAGAGAGAACAGTCCAGGAGGTTCCTGGAGTGTGTGGGAGATAACTTCTTGATGCAGTTGGTAAGGGAGCCAACCAGGGAAGGTGCCCTCTGTGACCTACTGCTTGTGAACAGAGAAGGACTTGTTGGAGAAGTAACCGTGGGAGGTCGACTGGGAAATAGCAATCATGAAATGACAGAGTTTTCAATTCTTGGGGAAGTTAGGAGGGGGGTCGGTGAAACTTCCACCTTGGACTTTCAGAGGGCTGACTTTGGTCCATTCAGGACACTGGTTCAGACAGTCCCTTGGGAAGCAGTCCGCAAAAAAAAAAGGGCCCAGGAAGGTTGGGCTTACTTTAAGAATGAAGTTACAAAGGCTCAGGAGCAGGTTGTCCCTGTGTGCCAGAAAATGAGCTGGCAGGGAAGAAGACTGGGCTGGTTGAGCAGGGAGCTTTTTCAGGAACTTAGAAATAAAAAAAGAGTGTATCAACTTTGGAAAAAGGGTCAAGTGAATCAGGAAGCATTCGAGGGTATTGTAAGGTCACGTAGGAAGAGAATTAGATATGCAAAAGCTCAGTTAGAACTTAATCTGGCCATCTCTGTTAAGGATAATAAAAAAATGCTTTTATAAATACGTTAATAACAAAAGGAGGATCAGGGAAAGTCTCCACTCCTTATTGGATGAGGAAAGATAAGGAAAAGGCTGAGGTGCTTAACACCCTCTTTGCCTTGTTCTTCAACAAAAAGACTAGATATCCTCAGGACAACTGGGCTCCTGAGTTGGTTGATGGAGATGGGGAACAGAATAGCCCTCCTGTTGTCCAGGAGGCAGTAGTCAGTGAGTAGTAGGTAGTTAGTAGTTAATAGTTAGTGACAGAGAGGGTGATCAGACATTGGAAAGGACTGCCCAGGGATGTGGTGGAGTCACCATCCCTGGATTTGTTCAAAGAAATGTTGGATGTGGCACTTAGTGCTATGGTCTAGCCGATGTGGTGGTGAATTCACAAAACTAATGTAAATGTCTTATTGTAGAATTTGCTGTGTTCATATATGAAACACACAGTTTCTGTGTTCAAGAAATCTAAGAAAACATGAAAAATCAGATTAATAGAAGATCTAGAAATGTGTTATAAAGATATTAAGGCATTACAGAGTTCCAAGGCAGCTGGAATGATTTTGTAGCACTAAGGAAATTCTAAAAAAGCTAAAGAAAACTAAGTGTAAGAATAATTGTAGTCTCTCAAAAGTATTACATTTCTTATATTTATTTATTTATTTTATGAATGCTACCTTTTAGGTTTAAGAGATATTTACAGCTTTTTGTTTCCTGCATCTGAAATTCTTCTCTGCCATAATATAGGCAATTAATTGGCTTGACTTTATACTCCTTGGCAGTTTCAGAGACCAATATCATAGAATCACAGAATCATAGAACGGTTTGGATTGAAAGGGATATTCAAAGATCATCTAATCCAACCCCACTGCCATAGGCAGGAACATTTTTCAGTAGACCAAGTTGCTTAAAGACGCATCCAACCTGACCTTGAACACTTCTAGTGATGAGGCATCCACAACTTACATAGCATCCTGGTCCATTGTCTCACCACCCTCATTCAAAAGATTTCTTCCTTATATCCAATCTAAATCTATCCTCTTTCAGTTTAAAACCATTACCTCTTCTCCTGTTGCTACAGGCCTTGGTATATGTCTCTCTCCATTGTTCTTATAAGCTCATTTTATATATTGAAATGTCACAGTAAGGTCTCCCTGGAGTCTTCACAGAGAGAACTACTACTTGTTAGTATTGCATTCCTGGTCCTCTCCCAGTTGATCCTGCAACATATTTTTGTGGCTGTTTTGAACAACGCCTTAGAGGAATTTCCTTCACCATAATACCTGTTATAAAAAACAGTTGTTCAGTAGAAAACTGGATATTCAGTTAAATCAAATATTCATAACTATCCTAGGAAAATAATGGAACGAAAATTTTATTTCCCTGGAATTGTCATCCATCTGTGTTGCTGAGAGCTGTGGTTTGATTCTTCATACACCTGTTCTGTCTCATGAAGAAATTTAATGTCCTGAGGCTGATATTGTTCAGGGCCTCTCCACACCCCGTGGTAATGTCATGGCACACAAGGAAGATATCACATGATTTGCTATCATGATTCACGTAAGAAAATGGGGAAAATAACTAGAAGAATATAACTTCTTTGAATTTTCTCAAGTATAGAATATTTTTATTTTTAATTTTTGTTGAAAATCTTTAAGTGCTTGAGGAGCACCTTGGTTCTCCATCAGATATCCTTCCTGTATCCTGAGTCCAATTTCATCTTCTGTTATACTTATTTGCTTTTTTTTTTTTTTAATTTGTGATGTTATGTGGTGGTGTTGTTATGTGTGGTGTTATGTGGTAGTGGTGTTTTGTGTGGTGTTACGTTGTGTGGTTCTGGTGGGGTGATGGTTTTCTTGGTTGGTTGCTTTGTTTTGTGTGTGTGTTTCGATTTTCTTTTTTTCATTTGTGGTTTGTTTTTGTTTGGTGGGGTTTTTTCTTAGAATACCAGGGCTTGTGCAGAGGTACTCAAGTGCTGAATATAGCAGTCTGAATAGTTATGGGATCAACACTCAGAAGTATAGTACTGCTGGAATCTGCCCCAGAAGTCAAACGTGTCCCAGGAGTGTATCCTTGAATCAAGACACTGGAATACAACTGTTAAGAAGATATTATAACCTGGATGTTTGCATAAGTGGTGCCAACATGAACCTTTATCTACACAGTTCTTCTTCTAGCACAGAGCACACAAAATTGTTTTGCTAGAATTATGAGGTCATAGCCTAAAGGGAAAAATGCGGTCATGCTCTAACTTTTTTTCTGCTAACATACCTGGAGATACTCTGAAGAGCAGAGCTGGGAGTGCAGGCAACAGTTATGACGGCCTTTTACTTCAGTTAAATGTTTTTTCAAGCTCAGCATTCAGAACCTGCTGGGAGAATAGAGTCTGGAAGTGATTTTTCTAACAGCACTGTGCCAGGATAGGCCCAATATAGACCTGGAAAATCTGGATAGTGCACGTATCCTTCTGTCATTCTCTCCTTTTCTCTCTTAAGGATTTGATTTTGTTCCTATCTTTACATCAACCATGGGAACTACTTTTTTTCTATTGTCATCTCTTTTGCACAGACAGAAAGAAAACTATTACTTTTTTCTAGGTATGATTTAACTCAGTGCATGGAAATCTGGAGTTATTTGGGGCTATTTTTATAAGAACTATTTTTGTAAGAACGTTATACTTTATAAGAACTCTTTTTCTTTTCTTTTTTTTTTTTTTTTTTTTTAGCAGGCATGTTAAGTGGAAGGCCTCTGACCAAAAATACATCTACATTGCTTTCCTATAAATCTGAATTAGTCACCATAGCTTCTTTTTATAGTTAAGGGAAGGAAATAGGCATTGCTAAGACATGAATCACCTGATGTAAATGTCTAAAATATGTCAGTTGAATCATGTCCTAAAAATGTCTATCTATTCATTGCCTGTAATGACTGGCTAACTTTGCTAGTTCAGATATAGATTACTAAATTAAATTAGATGATGTTTTCCAAGGAATCTTTGAAATAAAACTTGAAATATATGTGACTACCTGCTTCTATATCTACCTTTCATCCATAATCACAGATAAAAATGTTATTTTCCCAAAATTTAAGCTTGCAAATCAGAAGTCCTTTTCTCATACCATTGACTCATGCACAAAGTGACACTTCATCATTCACTATTACCTGTTCTGAACTGGTGATTCATAAGAGAAATAACTGGTAGCAGGGTCAAGTAAACAGGTATTTAATACCTAATTAAATGTATACAGAGTCTGCATATGAAAGTATTATAGCATAAGTACTCTTTCCTACGTACTACTGCATTAAAGTCAGGGTATTCCCCCCCACTGCTTTAGAATTCATTTATTGCATTATGGTTTATGCAGATAGAAAGACATTTACAAAAATGGAGTTAAAGTTGAATCCAAGGAATGTTCCTAAAATTACTTATCATGAAAAGTGCATATCTTTAAAGCACAGGTGTATTTTTTTGCATTTCCATCCCATATGTTATATAAGAACTTTCCACTTTCATCCTACAAACGTAGTATACACACAGCTGAAAATTAATAACAGGAATGCTCTGTATGTCTTCCCCCTCCCTGCCAAAAGAATCCATGTTATGTACATAATTGTGATATATAGCAGATAGGAATGGACTGAATGTCTGCAAAGAAATTAACTTCACTCCTATAGACTTGGAGAAAATTACTTCAAAAGGGACTTCTAGCAGAGGGTACCATGCTGCCAGTCATTTAAAATGAACTTCAAGGGACTCATAGGTGTGTATATAAATGAATATTACTCTATAGAATTATTTGATCCATATTCCACAGCAGACAAATATAGGACATGAATAAGTCATTGCCAATCCTAGCATTTCGCTTCACTGCATTCATAGCTGTAATCTACCTGCTTCTTATCTACTTATGCATCATTTATGTGTTATTTATTTCAGTCACTTTGGGGAGTTACAGCTTTATTACTGCATTCTTATTCTAGGTCTAAGAAATATGTTATGCTTTAATTTGAGAAAAAACCTATTAGTATATAGTTTTTATTTTGTGCTACATACCTTTGTTAGTCACAGTAAGGTATTACCTACTGAAGCAGAAACCCCAAGCAGTCTGAATTAGTTTTATAATAAATTGTATCCGATTATGCCCAGAAGCCAGAGTAGAAAGAGTTTGTACAATAATAAGGTCAGTTCATTAAACATTAGAGTATTGTGTTTTCTCCTAGAGTTGCGTGTTGATTTCATATAGAGTAATGGTGTTCCCTTTTGTAAGTACATGTAAGACATGGAATTAGTCTTTTATATACCTCCATCCAAAGAGAGGAAAAATACTGCTTTCCTAAAAAAAAAAAAAAAGAATCTGTGCAACTGTAAGTACCTGTGAATTACTAAATGACATACTCTGAATTCCAGAGGAGGAAAAGAGAGGGGAAAAGATTAGTGTTGTTTATATGTCTTGTGATAGATCATTAGCTAATACATACAATTTGCAGAAGTTACACTGTAATTTTTACTCCCTTATCTGGTTGCATAACTTAAAAATGTGATGGCAAACAGTTCACTGATTTTTGAAACCAGGATTCAGTTGGACATTTTTATACCCCTTTATTATTTACAGTTCATATTTTTTTCATGCACTTTGAAGCAAATTATGGTCACTGCGTATGCATGGATAACTAGCAGCACATTCAGCTTCCCAGAATTAATCTGAGCCAACCAAGAGTTATTTTCACCTCTATCTGGGAATTGCCAGGCTTGATATATGGGCTGGATGTAGAAGGTGTTGAAATCCAGTGTTCTGTTCTTAGCTTACTGCTGATTAGCTCTAAAAACCAAATGTTCTTCTCAACCTTTATCGAACAGCATTTCACACAATGAGTTTCAGCGGGTCTGCCACATCCTAGTCTGACACTTTTGTCTGTGAAGAACTGTTTTCATGATGGTCTTTGCAAAGTGCTTTGGAAGAAGCATACAGTATAATTTAAATGTTAAATTTGCTCAATATTTGTTGCCAGATATGTCAAAACAAACTTTTTAGTACTAATTGAATGAGGCTCATAACAACTAGCTATACTAGTTACAGTATTTGGGAAAGAAAAAATAATACACACATTTATTTGCCAGTGACTAAAGACAGTCAAAGTTCAAAAGCAATGGAATTGTTAACTTCAAACTTTGTTAGAATTCAAAATTTTAAAAGAAGTCTCTAAAAATCTGTTTCAGAAATACCAGTCCATATGCTGTTTTAAGACCAAAATACATAAAGCACATGAAGCAACCTGGACCATTTTCTGCCTCCTTCATCTGTAGTAATGAGCCAGAAGTCCTCATCTCAGGGATTGAGTTTGGATTCTGAAGTATTCTAGGCTCAGAGCAGCAGAAGCAAAAACAAAGTTTCACAGAATCACAGAAGGCAGTAGTTGGAAGTGACCTCTGGAGATCATCTGGTCCAACCCTCCTGCCAAAGCAGGTTAACCTAAAGCAGGTTGCACAAGAACGTGTGCAGGTGGGTTTTGAATGTCTCCAGAGAAGGAGACTCCACAACCCCTCTGGGCGGCCTGTTCCAGTGCTCTGTCACCCTCACAGTAAAGAAGTATTTTCTTACGTTTTTCCTGTATTCTAGTTTGTGCCTATTGTCCCTAGTCCTGTAACTGGGCATCACTGAAAAGAGTCTGGTCCCATCATCCATTCATCACCCACCTTTTAGATATTTATAAGCCTTGACAAGATTCCTTCTCAGTCTTCTCTGGGCTACACAGACCCAGGTCTCTTAGCCCTTCCTTATAAGAGAGATGTTCCAGTCTCCCTTGTCAACCCCCTCATCACCTTGTCCAGCCCTCTGCTGGACTCTTTCCAGTAGTTCCCTGTCTCTCTTGAACTGGGAAGCCCAGAACTGGAAACAGTATTCCAGATGTGGCCTCAGTAGGACACAGTAGAGGGGGAGGAGAACTTCCCTTGACCTAATGGCCACACTCTTCTTAATGCATCCCAGGATACCATCAGCCTTCTTGGCCATGAGGGCCTATTGCTGGCTTATGGTTAACTTATTGTCACCAGGACTCCCAGATCCCTCTCTGTGGAGATGCTTTCCAGCAGGTCAATCTATAAAGAATACCGGTGCATGCAGTTATTTCTCACTAGGTGCAGGACCCTACACTTGCCCTGGTTGAACTTCATTAGGTTTGCCTCCACCTAACTCTCCAGCCTGCCCAGGTGTTGCTGAATGGCAGCACAGCCTTCTGGTATGTCAGCCACAGTTTCATGTTATCAGTAAACTTGCCAAGAGTACCTTCTGTCCCTTCATCCTGGTCAGTGATGAATATGTTGAACAAGACTGGACCCTTGGGAAACACTGCTAGCTACAGGCCTTCAATTAGACTGCACCACTGATCACAACCCTCTAAGCTCTGTCATTCAGTCAGTTCTCAACCCACCTCATAGTCCACTCACCTAACCCACATTTCATGAAATTACCTATGAGAATGTTATGGGAGACAGTGTCCAATGCCCTGTTGAAGTCAATGTAGACAACTTTCAATGCTTTCCTCTCATCTATCCAGCTAGTCACACCATGACAGAGGCTATCAGATAAGTTAAGCATGAGTTTCGCTTGGTGAATCCATTTTGAGCACTCCTGATAACCTTCTTTCCTTCACATGCTTAGAGATGACCTCCAGAATGAGATTCTATCCCCTTACCAGGGATGGAGGTGAGACTGACTGGCCTGTGATTTCCTGGGTCCTCCTTGCCCTTTTTGAAGACTGGAGTGACATTGAGTTTCCTCCACTCTTCAGGCACCTCTACCATTCACCATGGTATTTCAAAAATTATGGAGAGAGACATTTGCAAGCTCCACCAGCACTCAGGGGTGGATCCTGTCAAGGCCCATGGATTTGTGGGTGTCCAGTTTGCCTAAATGATCTCTAATCCAACTCTGATTGATCAAGGGACAGTCTTTCTTCCTCCAGACTCTCTCTCTTACCTCAAGGGACTGGCCTGAAGGCCAATCTCAGCAGTAAAGACTGAAGCAAAGAGGGCATTTAGTAACTCCGCCTTCTCTGTATCCTCCATGACCAGGGCTCTCACCTCATTCAGCAGAGGTCCCACGTTTTCCCTAGTCTTCCTTTTCCTGCTGATGTACTTGCAGAAGCCCTTCTTGTTGTCCCTGACATTATTTGTCTGATTTAATTCCAAGAGGGCCTTCGCTTTCCTTGTTGCATCCCTACATGCTCTGACAATGTTCCTATATTCCTCTCAAGTGGCCAGTTCCTTTTCCTACATATTGCAAACTTCCTTCTTACATTTGAGTTTTCCAGAAGCTCCTTGTTCATCCATGCAGGTCCCTTGCCTCCTCTACTTGATTTTTTACTCACAGGAATGCACCAATCTTGATCTTGGAGGAGGGGGTGCTTGAATATTAACCATCTGTATTGGACCCCCCTAACTTCTAAAGCCCTAGGCCATGGGATTCTTCCAAGTAGGTCTTTGAAGAGGACAAAGTTAGTGCTCCTGAAGTCTGCTGCAATCCTACTTTTTGCCCTTCTTATTCCCCACATTTTCCTGAACTATACTATCTCATGGTCACTACAGTCATGGCTGCCCCCTGCCTTCACATCCCCAACCAGACCTTCTTTGCTCATTAGTACAAGGTCCAGCATCATACTTCTTCTCATTGGCTTCTCCACCACCTGTGTCAGAAACTTATTATCAATGCACCTTAAGAACGTCCTGGACTCTGTGTGCCTATCTGTAGAACCTTTCCAGAGCAAGCATCAGGGTGATTGAAGTTCCCCACAGGCAAAAGGGCATGTGACTGTGATGCTACTTTCAGCTGTCTGTAGAAGGTGTCATCAACCTCCTCTTCCTTATCAGGTGGCCTGTAGTAAACACCCACAACAGTGTCACTCATATCGGCCAGCCTCTTAATTCTGACCCATAAACTTTTAACATGTTCTTCATCACTTCCTAGGTGAAAATTGATACACTCCAGTTGCTCACTTGCATAAAAAGCAATTTCACCACCTCACCTTGCTCGTCTGCCTTTCCTAAAAAGTGCATAGTCATCCATGACAGCATCCCAGTCATGTGAGCTGTCCCACCATGTCTCTGTAATTGCAATGAGATCATGGCCCTGTGAATCCATCCAGAACTCTAGTTTGGCCCATTTATTCCCCATGCTGTGTGCTTTGGTGTATAGGAATTTCAGAGACTTCACTGAGCAAGAAGATTTCCCTGGAGTGGTGCAAGAGGAACCACCGTATTCATACCCAGCCTTGAGGTGGTTGGCCTTCTGACTCATCTTGGAAGGCATCTAAGGAACATCTGTCTCTGCTCTGCTTGTCCTGGCTTATTCTCCAGTTGCATGTAATGGTATGAGCATTGCCATTCTGGACCCCACTCCCCCAGTCCTTCAGTTTAAAGCCTGCCCCAACAAGTTGGCCAGCCTGGTGCCAAAGATTCCCTTGCCTTTTCAGGACAGGTGTATTCCATCCCTCTTTTACAGGTTATAGTCATCAAAGAATGTCCCATTGTCATAAAGCCCAAAACCCTCATGACACCACCAGCTATGTAGCCAGGAGTTGATATGAACTATTCATGTATTTCTGGCTGCCACCTTTCCTCTAACTGCTAAAATGTACAGTCATTCTTACCATTCTAGATGTCATCTAGTCATAATTTATTCCAACAGTTATATAGACTGTGACAGAGACAGCCAAAGCTTCTGTGAGACTGCTCTTGTCATAGCATACCCAGAATCTAACAAATCAAGTATAAATCTGTTACACAACCAGGCACAGACAGAAGTGGGAGATGGCTTAGGTTAGTGTCCAATAAGAACAATTTACAATTTTTTTCTGCCCTCTGTCCTACCTCAACTTAGAAAGGATAAACCAATGCTTGTCTACAAAATCTATGTACCAAATGTTAAATTATAATTTCTGAGAAAACATGCAAGAGCAAAGACGTATCCTTCAACAGCTTGACTATACTTATGATAATTAAATTTTCATTGTGGACAATTGTAGTTTAAGTAGATTTTTGTCCACCTTTTCATCAGTTGTGCATAGAATCTTGGCTTTACACATTGTGGAATGAATTGGTTTCAGCCCTTTACTACCAATGTTCAACAAGGATAGATTTCTCTCATTCAGTTTTAATTATTTTAAAGTTAATAGCCTGTCCCAAATTTCTTGGCTAGGCTATTTCTGCAGCCATGTAGTAATACTAAAGATGTCATTTATCAGCCTGAGATTGACATGAAAATTGGGTGAGGTACTTGTCTTCTTGAATCACTTTTTTTTGTTTGTTTTTTTCATTATTTATTAAGAAGATCTAGACAATACAACAAAACTTGGTGAGATGACTATGAGCCTTCACTGTTGATGTAAAAAGGAGACATAGGGAAAGGGGAACACGGAAATATATTTTACTATTAGGGAGAAAATAGAATTAGCTAGATGATTTTGCAAATGACTTGGAAAAGATTTTTTTGTAAAAAAGAAGAATGTCTGTGAATGGGCAGTGGCACCAATACCAAGCAGAGGAAATATATAGGGATATCTAATTTCAAAATTCCTCCACTTCCCATAAAATGTTAAGATCTTCTTCAGAAATCCAAAAGTCAGGTGAAAAAAAGGCAGTTGGAGGAATCTATGATTAAATAGAAATATGAAAATAAATAGAAACTATTGAAATATGATTAAATCATGATGGATTTTCTGAAAATTCAAACTACTTTCTTATCTACAAAATCTTTTTCACCCAGATCAGAAGAGAGAAGAAATAACATTGTGAGGGGGTGAAAGACACAGTTCAGAATTAACTGTACAGAAGAATGATATTTAGAAAAGATGATGGGTTGCTGTTTTGTGAAGGAGATTGAGCTGGACTGTGGGAATGTAAAAATGCTTGCTCTGATAACCAACAGATCTTATGAAGTAAATGGTGGATTACTTAAAGTAATCTGTGCTTCACTTAATGATGACCACAACAAACTGTGTTGGTTTGTTGGTTTTTTTTTTTTTCTTTTTGTGATCATGAAGAAAACATGTAAAGAGAAGATCAAAGGAGGAAGAAAAAGGGAAAAGAAAAATCTCCAGGGCCAGTGTTAGGATAGTTTGTTAGAGCATTGTTTAAACACTTCTTCCGCAATGGAGAAAAGATGAAGGCATATGTATGGCAGACATGTCACTGGGCCTGTTGGAGAATTACACCTTTTCGGATTGGCAGTGGAAAGAAATGGAGATACTGCTACAGCTATGAAAATAGCAATAGACACTTATGTGGGGAACTGGCTCAAACACAGTGAGTATAATCATCAATGAAAGAGGTAGCTATAGAGTGACAGTACTGAGCAAAAGCTATATTTGGATTAAAATTTTCAGTGGCTAACCAAAAAAATATATTGCAATTAAACCTTCAAGATTTTTTTGCATTGCTGTAATTTATGACATAGTTGTCAACAATCAACCTGAAGGCAAGAAACACAGTAAGATTATCCTAATTAATGGAAGGTTTGAATAGAACTGTTCCCACTCTGACATAAGATATCTTAAGGCAGAAAATTTAAAAACAGGCTTGCAAAATATCCAGAAATATTTAGAAGGACAGTTTTGATGCCTGTGCCTTGTGCCTTGTCAGCTACAGAGAAAATCAGAATGATTCATTTTTCAATCAACCTATTTCGGCAGAAAAATTTCCACTATTAAAAAGGATTATTCACACAATGAAAGAGTCATTGTCCTGGTTTGAATGAGAACAGAACTAATTCTGTTCAGTGATTTTACTTTTCAGCTCAGTTTTTCTAACTAACTGCACTGTCTGAAGTTAGCAGCCTCTTTTCACAGGTAGTGTCTGCTTCTGACAGTGATAATGCCCAATGTTTAGAGTTACTACCAAGCATTGGTGTGCAGACCAAGGCCACTACTGGATCTTGTGTACCACATTGTGAGGTGCAGAAAGTAAAAGACAGCACCTGCAGGGAGGAATGGCCAGGACAGGTGACCCCAAACTGACCAGTGAAGTATTCTAGCCCATATATATCCTATTTGGTATAAAGCTGAGGGATCAGGAGGGGTTTGGACCTCTTTGCCTATTTTGACTCAGTTCAGGTCCTCTTCCCATTCCTTCCTCAGACAGCATCTGAGAGGGACTGTCCATTCTGCCTTCCATCCTGATCTGTGTGTTCCCAAATCCGGTACCAGAATCCAGCTCCTGAACACAGCTCCTGCCTGATTCTGGGCCCAGTCTGGGACTCTTCCAGTGCCTGCTCCACAGTATCAGTGGTGACAGTGATGTAATTACCATGGGGGGGGGGGGGGGGGGGGGGGGG
>WTSP01000410.1:0-35135 GCA_025331215.1 Actenoides lindsayi
ATTTGCATTTGCGGTTTTTCAAAGAATAACTGTGAAACATGCTATATGAGCAAAATAAATATATATATTAATATTAGCCAATTTTTCTACATCAGTATTTGACATTAAATTTTTTATAATAAATTTCACACTCAGTGAACATTCAATCTATTTGGATTTGTGTGTGTGGTTTGGCTTGCATTTTTCAGTATGAAAGAAAAAAATGGCAATAAATGAGACAAGTTCAGCAATCTATTATTCTCAGTGTCTGTTCTCAGCTCATATCATTTGGGTGCATAGATTCATAATCATAGATTATAATAGCTATCACCTGTGAAAATGGGAATGCTGAATCAGACAGGAAAGCAAGATGAGAACCATTCTTTTTTTTTTTTTTTCTTATGGATAGAGAATAAATTCCTCTTATTTGAATATAATTTTTTCTTGTCTTTTATGTAAAAAAAGTTGAAAATTGTTGCTTATTGTGGGACCTTTCACTGCTTGAAAGTCAATGTCTCCTTTTTTTTTTTTTTTTTTTTTTTTTTTTTATGGTGAAGCATTAAAAGGAGGACCTCTAAAATCCCTTGTTGTTCTCAGTCCACCCTGTTACAAAAAGCAAGATCAAATATGACCATTTGTTTATCAATTGCCAGGATTGTCCATACAATAAATGAAGGGGGAGCTATAATTTAGATGTTAATTTGCACTATGCGCTCTTTAATGAATTAAACAATGAAGGCTTATAATAGATGGAAATACAACCAAATCTTTGAAAAGCACAGGCATTGGCTCACAAGACAGCTGTGCAGTTGACAAGTAACATGAGCCTTATGTGAGAAGAAGGGGAAATCGTAAGATTTGCATATAATTATTGAGATCATGCAAATGTCAGTTATGAGAAGGGGAAAAAACCACAGGCATCTCACTGTTAAATCCTGACAGTTGGCATCACCGAAGAACTCAAATACACTTGAGCACTGGTTGGCAGAGGGTCATTAAAACAGAATTTGCAGAGACATTAGCTCCCTCACTTTTCTTTGAGTGACGTTTTACTATTAATAGTTTGCAGAGGCTTTGCAGAAAACATATTAATAAGAGAAACTGTAATGGGGGTATCTACAGCAAGTGCAAATGCATAAAGGGGTGCCCAAGAAACTAGCCTCTAATTGATCAGCTAGTGTTATCAGTGTGACTATGCTAAAGTGAGAAGAGAGTGCAATGACAAGCAGGCATTGCTGAATAATACAATATGATATTTGGGAGCTAGGAGGGAGAGTGATTAGTTTCTGGCCTTTTACTTCGCTAATCTCATTTCCAACTCATGTCTTACCAGATTGTCTAAAACCAGTCTGGTTTGAAGCCTGTAAAATGGTCCCTGAGAGAAATGAAGCACAGATAATCCTTACAGTATTTGTCAGTGTGAAATGTGTCTTTGTTTTACTGGACAATACTGTACATTACCAGGCTTTGATGTACGGTATCAATGCCCTCATTTAAGCACCAATCCTCCCCCCTCACCCCACACCTCCCTCTCTCCAAACCTAGAACTGAATGTATAGAGAATGAATTAGCCTCCCTTTAAGGGAATATTCTCTTCAGATTTAATTTGTATAAAATGCACTAGCAGCTTACTGAACTCATGAATAAAGAGAGAGGGTTCTGAATGCTATTTTATTTCCTGCTCCTCTCAGCACCACCATAAAGCTCATTACCTATGTTAAAAAATACGTACAATGCAAATTTTGCAAATGGTTTGGAACGTGTTTCCATAAAAGCTTTGTTACTGAAAACAAAACTTTCCACAACAAAATCCTGCTTCCTTCATTTGGCATATTTTTGCAAAGCGCTTTTTGATCATTCTTTTCTATTCTATTGTTTCAGCTAAATCAGCACTTCACAGGAGATAGAGGTACTTCTTCCAGAGATGAAAGGAATTTATACACCACAGAACCAGTTAATTTTCCAAGTGAAACTGAAAGATTGGAGAGAAACCTAACCTGTATAGAAAGAATCAGTGACTTGCACCTCGTGCCTATCAGTTCCTCATCTGAAAACACTTCACAGGAGACAAGAGGAGAAGTAAAACATAAAGCTAAGTATTCCCTGGGAGATTATAATAGTCAGCCATCAGGGAAGGAAGTTGCTGCTGGCTCAGTAAATAGCAGTGAGCGGTCATTGGAACATACTGGTACCAGTGCAAACCTTTCATCGGCAAAATATTTTCCTGGGAAAAAGCAGAATGAGGCTATTGACACTATGGCTGCTGTCTCAAGCAGACAAGGAGAGAGCCACACAGATATTTCAAAAGGTGAAACAAAAAGTGCCTTGGGAAGTAGGATGATGGAGAGGTTATTCATCAGTGAGGATGCTACTGATACCCCAATAGAGGCCTGTGAAATGAGACCAGAAACCGTTTCTCCAGAGCATGATGAATCCATGCAATTAAATGCATGCATAGCAGGAACGCTGGATGGCAATGCTAATCCAGGTCCAGAGCACCAGGCGCCGCAAATGTCTCATCAAACTCTGGATCCATCATTGTCAGATGCAGACAAAAATGAAGGGAAAATCAAGATGATTGAAAGCAAGGTTTGGGTACATTTAACAGGAGATTTATATGCTGATACTTTTGCACATGCTGATATCTCAATAGATCCCACAAAAAGCCAATACATGGAAAAAAAAGGAGCTGGTGAAATCTCAGGAAAGAACTCTAACACTGATGCAGGGGAGGAGAAGAAAGTTATCGAAGTAGCAGACTTAGCACTAATCGGTGAGGAGGAAGCACCCAAGACTTTCAAGTCACATAGACAAAACACTGCCAAAGTGTTGAACACAATGCCTCTGTCAGCTGAAGACAACAAACAGGCACCCAGGTCTGCACAGGCAGATCCCCCAGCATCCTCTTTGGAGGATGAAAGGAGAGCTGGAGACACTTGGGAACACAGGGGATTCACAAGGTTAAAAGACAGAGGAAAGTCAGACAACACAAGTAAAGGAAGACTGATAGGAAAGGAAAGCGAAGGAAACCCCACGGAGCAGAGTTGGCAAGAAACAGGTAGTGAGATTTGTTGGGGAGCAAGAGGGAACATGAGGCCTTGGAGTACAGCTTCCACAAAGGAGTTGTTTACCTGCCAAGAGGCAGAGAGTTGTGAAAAGTCTTCTGTCTCTGATCAGGGTATTAAAGAGGAAGCAGAGGCAGGTACAGCTTATATAATTAAAACAACATCAGAAAGTGCTCCAGAAAAAATGTCTGCCAGTGAAAAAGCAGTAATTGCTAAGCTACCTCAAGAGACTGCACTAAGTGACAGGCCCACAGAGGAAAAGGAAACAGCGTTTGATACACATGAAGGGAGAAATGATGGTTCACATTATGCTCTTTGTCAACTCAACACAGTGGGTGTATTATATGACACTGAATTTGAAAAGGAATCAGTTTTAGGTATTTATAACGCAAGCGTACGTGAAACACTGCAAGGAGAAACGATGTCTATATGCAATAGCAGGGAAAAATGTGCCAAAGCACAACCAGACATCGGCAATATTTTACCTGTTGGCGAAGCATTAAAGGATTCTGCTACAGGAAAGAAAGAAGGTTTGGGGCAGGGTTTATATTCAGAATTATCTAAGTGTCCCCCGAGTACCCAGAAGCATCTATACAGTGAGGAGGCAGAAGAGCTCTGTACAGAAGGAAGTCACATTGGTAAACTTTCCTATTTACAAGCTAAAGCTGAAACAAAAATGCCACCTTCTGGTAAAAATTCTGTGCCCAGTTACCATTATAAGAGCTCTTTGGTGGCATCTTCTGAAGGGTCCACTGTGGCAGGAAGTATGGAGCATCTGTATAAACACTTTGAATTCAAAGTCATTGACAAGGTTGCTGCTGAGTCAGGGTACGATTTAAGTCTACCAAATGAAATGAAATTTATTAATAAAAACCTCTCTCCTGAAAATAAAGAAGTATTTTCTGCTTCAGACATAGCAATTTCTAGAGAAGGAAGAGGAAGGAATACAGGTCAATGTTTCCATCAAGCAGAGTTCAAGCCAGAGGAGTCATCAAAGCCAGAGGTATTAATTAGTAAGCCTACTGAAGAAGTTCGAGGGGCAGGCTCTCAAGATAACCGTTTAATAACTGAGGAGAAAATGCTAAACTCGCTTGATGACTCACAGAAGGAAAGCCAGCACGTTCCTGATTCTGCAGATATTTCTCACCAAATGAGTGAACCTAGTGAGTCTCCAGGTTTAAAATATATTGCTTGCAAAATCCTTTATTGCTTCTTCTTTCTTCTATTTGCTGCAATACTCTACCATTACGATTTGACGGTTTGTCTTGCACTCTACCTGTTCTCCTTGTATTGGCTATATTGTGAAGGAGGAAGAAACAAAGAGTCTGTCAAGAAGGAGTAACATTGTTTGGTTGTCAACTGTGCTCAAGATCCATAGTCTCCAAATACTCCCAAACATTTTCACTGTTGAAGAGCTTATTCAATGTTAGAACCAAAGCAAGTTTTCCACTGAAGCATCTTTTTTAAAAGATTACATATGAAGTTGAGCCTCCATATAAGTAATTATACTATATAGGACCATTATGTTTGGATCATTAAATACCTATATGAATATGAGTTCTGAAGCACATCAAGTTAAAATGAAGTACAGCTGTTGCTCCTTAGCAGGATATAAAGAAGCAATGTTTCATGTCTCTTAAGTACTTAAAAAGCACAATTTTCTTGCATTAATTTCCTTTGCAGTAAAGCTTCATAATTTTTCTGGGAGATTTTTTCTAAGATTTTGTGTAGTACGTATCAACAGGAAGAATGATATAAAAGCTAACTCAGTATTTTGGTACTGACATTGCAGTAGATAATCTGCTGGTGTAATTGGCCAATACGCTAAGAAATATGAAATCCATTGGTAAATTAATATTTTGGTCCAAATTTATATTTCATTGTTTTGACTTACAGATCCAGTGGTATCCCTGCTTGAAAAACATAAGGCTTTGACTTCAGTAATGTCATGTAACTTTTGGGATGTAACTACCTATCAGAATAGATATGCTGTTTCCATCCTGAAAAGGTAGAAAACACCCTGTGTTTCCACAGCCACAGGCCTCTTGCCATTCACTCAAATGTTTGGATTTTTTTTGCAAATGAGAACTGTGTAACATGACTGAGAATTTCACTGAATTACGTGTTGTTCCAGACAAAGCCTTTGAATGACAGTTTTTCATCAGTATTGCTTGAGCAAATCTACAGAGCATTAAATAAATTTTACAAAGGAGTGCTATGACTATGTTGAGCATGTCTGAATTAGGTTTGCTGTTTTTTTCTATGGCTTGTTATCTAGAGCTAATCAAACATCAAGAGGAAAAGCCCTGGTGTTCGGTCAGGCTGCTTTGTGTGGTTTGAATGAGGCAGAAAAGCCCGGTATCTGCCCTAAGGAGAGCCCAGACTGATCCCATGCAGAACAAGACCTGTAGGGAAGGCACACTGGTGACTCCACTGCTCCAACATAGCAAGTGTCCCATGTAGGGTCATGCCCAAAGTTTTTCTGGAAAGAAAAGGATGGATTGCTTCTTTTGCACTTCAGCCATTTTCCAGGTGATGGTTACAAATGCCATCATATATAGTATGGTAAAAGAAGCACCGAGGCTACATGATGTTACTAGGATCCTAGAATTTAAGAAGGAAAAAGAGTTGGTTTTAACCTGTTTTTGTGTCTCTCACCTTACTACCACTGTGAAATATCACATCAACTGTGAAAGGCTGTGTTGCAATATACGTCTGAAGCTCCATAATAGTGCAGTCATTTAGTTGTTAGCTTAGCTCTGAAATAAGTCTTTTAAAGTCCATTTAAAACTTATTCACATTTCAGGATGTTAGGAGACTTTGCTACAGGGTGCGCCTTGGCATTCCTGTCCTCCAGGGGGCAAAACTTCAGAGCATTTTTGGAATGGTGCATTCAGTGGGGTGAGCAAGTGTGTGGGTGATCTACTGCTGATATGCATGCTGCCGGCTGGATATCTTGACAACATTTCAGGGCAATCCATGAATGAGTTATAGTGATAGGCTAGAGCCATTAAGGAGTGACAGAGAAGGCTGTGTCCAGATGTTCAAAGGTATATAGGAGCAAAATGTTCTTTGAGAAATTAATTCAATAGGCATTTGGAGCTAGTTCCAATAAAAAGCTTAGGCTTAGACTTAAAGTAGGATTGAATCTATGTAAGTCCAAAATAATGATCCCAAACCCATCTTTACCTGGAGACCACAAATGCTGAATGAAACTAGCCTTTTTGTGATGTTTATAGGCACTTTTTTAAAAAGCAGGACATTCCCTTACTTTTGGTGGTTCACTTTCTGCATTGTGACATGTCCATGGTCTAAGTGGTTCAGAATTTCAGCCTCACTGGGATAAAGACATCAGGTATTGCTTCACTTCTCAGTACAGTGGAAGCTCTCAAGTTGTGTCTAATATTTTCTGACAGTATCAAGGCCCTCAGTTAAGAGGACTAAAAAGGTGAAGAAAGCACCCTGCATATGTCCTGCTGAAACTATCACTGTACAGTCAAGTACCAGACTCCTGGGGAGGAGAAAACAAACATGTAAGACACCTTTTAGTCTAATAGTTAAAACCACCATGCCAAAAAGAAGAGTCTTTAGATTCAGTTCCCAGTTCAAAGCCTTCTTCAGTCTAATTTACCCTATAAATGAATAAAACAAAATTTATAATATTCAGAGCAAGGACCAAACCCCAGGTTCTTGTAGTGTTAGGTAAATGCTCTATTCACTAAGTCACAGGAGTCAAATCCATGTTTTAATATCTTCAGCTTTACCAAACCTGGGTCTTCAATCCAGCAGGATGTAATTTAACCATTGGACTGCTCTTGTTGTCAGGAGGATTCTAATCCCCAGAGTTTTGAAGTACCTTTGTGCCTAGGTGGGTTGCTACTTTCTCAACTGAGTTAAGCTGAAAGTGGTTTTCTGCTCAAAATAACAGCTACTTTGCTTTACATTTGAGAGTAGAGACTCTCATTTACCACTTGCATCCTGAGGAGCTTTCTTCTCCCAGAACTTTGATCCTAAAAGAGACATAGAATGTCTGTTTCTTAAAGAAAGCTAAATCAGATGTAGTCCAAATGCTTAAGCATCTGAGATAGATATATAACTTTAAATATCTTGGACACAGGTGTTACTGCAAGCAGAGCTGAGCCAGCACAGAAGTGGGAAAGTCTGTTTGTGTTTTTTTTGAATCCTGGGGACTCCAAGGACTGTATACTTTGAGGAATCTTTTGCTCTTTTACCTGGGAGCTGTGACATCCTGAAGCCATGGTAACCTTTGTGTGGTGGTCCTCTGTATGTAATGTGCAAGCTGAAAGTAGTTTCTTTTATTTGTTTCAACCCCAGATATTTGGTTGGTTGTCAAAGATTCACCTCAGTTGATTGAACAGCAAGAAAACGGGATAATTGATGGGCCCAGGACTATGGATGGAAGAAAATCATTGTTTTGAATCAGTCTCTGGAAAATGGCAGAAAAATGTTACAGAGAGCCCAAGAGAATCAATATGACCTGCAAAAACAATGCAGGGAATAGAGAGGATCTATTAATACCGACATTCATTAAAAACTAGTGGGCTTTTAGTGTGTGTCATAATAAATTTAAACTAGTTGTTAAATATCAGCTAAAATTTAGCTAAGTTGCTTCCCCCTCTGCAGAAAGCTGGCTTCTATTGGCTGCGTTCCTGTGTCTGATAGGTTAAACATCTGGGCCTGCAATTTTAACACATACAGTCATTCAGAGTTGGAATTTAGGGTAAATATTTGGATTTTAGAATAAGTGTATTTCATCTACATAGAAGTGGAATACTGTTAGCATTTCTCAGATTTGGAATGGGATTTTATGTTCTATATTTAAGATATTTAGTCAGCATATCATACCTTATGATTGCAAAACAGGACTCTAGACTGATCTGTGAACACAGGTGCCCGAACTTTTAAGTACTTATGTACTTAAAACAACAAAGCAAGTAATTTTATCTTTTTTATTTATCATTTGATAAGCTATCTTTTAAAAATCCTCTTACTTTTGTTTGTAGTATGGAAGCAACACCTTTATAACATTAGCAAAATACTAGTTTTTAACTTATTTCAGGGAATAAGTGATGTGTTGTGTTTTTTCAATGATTCATACTTAGCTTGCCTTCTAGGCATCAGTAACATATTTCTAATTAATACTTACATTTCTAGTAGTTTCTAGTTATTTCTTCTGGCCACACAAGAGAATAAAGGTATGATCCCATGTGGTAGGCCCATGGTCATGAAAGGCTCAACTCTGATATAATACAGAGATTAAAAATAATATAATAGAAAAAAAGGCTTGCTTGCATTACTACGGGTATTATGAGGTATATACATCCCATAACATAGGAGGTATGTCAGATATCTATTATCTGAACTGAACATGTAACAAATAAATTAATTTTCATATTGAGGTATCTATAATGTGTTGAATTTATTTAGATCTATAGGGCAGCACGGAGAGGAGTGGGAGGAAGCTCTGTATCGGATACCTTGCTAGGAGACAGTGAGCACAAACAACATTATTATGTTCCAAATATTTGTTGTTGCTAATTACTTGCTGCTTCTTATTCTTCACTGAGTTTTGGCTCAACAGTAGATAGGCTACAGAAGCAAGGTACAGCCTTTAAAGGCCTATTCGATATTGGAAATGAAAAATTATAAAGATAGAATACAAACTAGATTCCTAAAGGAAGGTTAATATGGTATTGTTCAGGGTCATTATACTAAATTTTAGGTGCCTAGTGGTACCAACACACCTGAATGATACACCAAAGCTCTCTAGTCACTAAACCTATGAATGAGAATCAAAATAGACAATGTGTTAAATAGGGAGCTGCCGACGTTATCTAATAGGAAACCCTTTTGGCAGAGTTGGATATTAAGCCCTTCTCCTGTCATAGGGATTAGATACTTAATGCTGGGTTGCAGGGACATGTTTTTATCAGATGAGATTTCATATCCTGCAGCCCTCTTGTGCACTGATGAACCTAAGCATCTGCTTTCAGAAACAGAACACTTTGGAGAAGGTAATCCTGGAGTTTTGGGACTGGAGAAAGGAAAAGTTTAACTCCTTAAAGCATAGACTGGGTCATTCATCTAAGAGGGAATTTTTGGATGTAAACCCTGTTCCAAGAACAACTTGTGCATTTTATGTGAAATTCTAGTTGGATAAAATACAAAACTAAGACTTTCATGTCTCCTCAGTAAGGTCTACTTCTTCCATAGTCTGTAAAGTCACTCTTCCAGGCCTATACCAGTGCCTTGCAAACTAGGACAGGAGAATAGTTCTATCCATGAAGGTATCATAGGCAAAGGGTGACATCTCCAATGGCTGAGCCTACTGTGCTTTTTGAAGGACTTGACCATGTAACTGTACTTTAAGGTCAGACCCCTCCTAACCAAGCACAGTCAGGAATACTCTGCTCCCTTACATGGACTGAACCAAGGAACTGGAATGGTAAAATGGAGAAATGTTTGAAGAGAGGTGGGATTCATGAATTTCTCCCTTAGACCTACAAAGGTACTTAAATCCCAGTACAGTCCCACTTCTGGCAACCATGTCCTTTTGTGAATCTTAGCTGAGCTTTCTAAGACTTGCAGCTCTTCTGAGAGGGCTGTCTGGAAAGGAGACTATAGACGTACATGGATATTGACAGAACTCAAGACACTTTGATGATCTAGGATGCCTTGATGCTGCTGAGTTTTCAGACTTAAGGTAATAATCCATACCTCTGATCTTTGAGTATCAGGGGAGATTTTTAGACCAAATCTACATATGCCTGAGTGAGGACAATATTTTTGAAACAGAGTGGGTAGGTTGAAGGGAGACAAAGGGAACTGGTAATTTCTGCATTCTGAGCAGTCATGAACTAGGTGAGCTGAGTCATTTAATGGGTGAGGTATGTATGACTTGGTGGTACATACGAGATGTGTGTGTGCATATGCATGTGGGTGGCACTAGGACAAGTGGGTGGAAAGGTGAGAACTAGATTTCACGGGTGAATGGAGAAGAAATAATAAACAGAATAGCTAATCGGAAAGTTTCTGAACAGCCTTCTCTAGAGACATGAAAGTTTAGAAAGTTCTGAGTAGGTTGGACAGATAACATAAATATTAGCTATATAAAGTAGTAAAAATGAAAGTATATTCTAACTTCTTTTTGTAACATCAATTACCACTTAATGGAATTATAGTGGGGAAGATCTTGCCCCTGACCTTAATATTAAATGATTTGAGATTAGAGCATAGGCCCAAGGACCAGAAACACAGGTTCCTTCTCAGGATGCTATAGTCCTCCAGGGAGGGACAGCCTCCAGTTGGAGCCATGAACCTGCCTTCTGGACATTTACGCAGGTCAGTCTCCAATGACATGAATCTATGTGCATCAGCAGAAAACAAGAGTACATGTCAGCCTGTGGTGTTTAGTGCAGAAATATAAAACTATCTGTAAATAGTCAAGTTTCAGCAATCCTTCTGTTGTCTAGCATGGTTCAGAGCCACCTAGGAGCTTCTTTAATTTCTTTTTGTCATAGATGGCTGCAGGACTTTCAGATTCCTAGGGACCACAGGGCATGAGTGTGCATTGCATATACGTGACAGCAGGGAGACCATGGGATATATAGATTCATATAAGCCACTACACTGCTTTTGTTTAAGTGGAAAGTTCTTCTCCTCTCCATCAGGGGATCGTTCTGGGGATGAGTGTGCCAATTGCTTGCACTTCTGGAACTGCCTTCTTCAGGGGAGGACAGAAGACAGCTCCATCCTGCCATACTTCCCTGGTGTCTCTGAAGGGGGAATGAGAACTGCCAAGGGATAGACAGTGAAAGAGTCAGGTTACTAATTAAGGGCCCTTTATTAGGGAGGAATACTTTCTACTCCCAGGGCAATCAGTGGCAATTAGGAGCATTCTGAACCCTTCAAATACAACAGTGACCTGTTTGGGGGAAAGTCCTGACTAAGCTCCTCAAAAACTCCTTATTTCTTCATGCAAGCTACATGCCTGCCTATCTGTGCTATAGATAAACCAAGATCCATGACTGACAGATGACAAAGGTAGGAAACCTCTTGTGAACGTTCTTACCTCTTTGAATAATTTAGGCTGTTGAATGGCTTGGGGCAGTTAGATACACTAAGTAATACCTTGACCATCTCAGAATTAGGCAAAGCTATGGGAAATGAGTCAGCAGTCCCAGGGGCACTTGTCTTGCACCCATCATAATTTCATGTTATGGGAGACAGAAGTCAGGCTTTTATAAGACATTGTGTGAGAAATAGAAATACTGGCTGATAAACTACTGCTTTGTCCATAGTAAAGTATTTGCCTAATAAAAGAAGCTTCTGAGTACAAACTAGAGCTCTTTTACACAATTTCAATGTAATTACATTGATGTAATTTTAGTGTCTAATCCTTTTGTATAATTAAGTATTTTTGTGGAATTATGGCAGAATTACTAATAAAACTCACAAAGCAGAGGGAAGAAATGAAGAGAGGGAGAGAGAGGGAAAAGAGAGAGGGGAAAAAGCAAGCAAGCAAGCAATCGTCTACATTGTTCCATAGTAGGCAAGAGATTCAGAAATAGGAGAATTATCTTCTTCTAGGTTCTGGTTGAGCACGTGATCAACACATCACTGTTCTCCTAAGACATGCTGCACTCCAGGAAAGGGCATATGCTCAGACAAACCTTTTCACAAGCAACCTGATCTAGTTAAAGAACTTCCTGCTCACTGCAGGGCTGGGGTTGGGGGAGGAAGAGGAGAGGCTGTGGACTAGATGACCTTTAAAGGTCCCTTCCAACCCAAAGCATTCTATGATTTTTGCCCTCGTATATTAGTCATATAAAAAAATCGTCAGTAATAGAAAGCCAGTTAATGAAGGCTTCATTCCTAGGGGCAAAGGCAATGTATCTGATAACCTTGCAGACAAAGTGGGCAAGCTGCTGTAAATGCAGACTTTTTGGATGGTGTGGCTGGGACGTGCTAGCAGCCTGTTTTGCTGGGACTCTGCTTCCACATTTCACATACACCCACTCTTGTGACCATTAACAGTCACTTAAGCCACCTATGTCCTGGAGCACAGACACTTGCCTTCAATCTTATGCTAACGTGCATGGTAAACTGCATGTACAGCAATGTACTATTTTATTCTTTACACAATATATAATTTGGTATAAAGAAATGTTTAAATAAGCTGTTACCTTAAAATTATCAAACATTGCTAGACATGCAATGCAAGAAACTCAACACTAGCACTATGGCTGCGACCTTTTAGAGTAGCTGATCTGGACAGACACCTGTAGCTGTACATCATCTTTTAGTGTAAACATAAGTGAGAAGCAAACACTGTGATTTTTCAAAAGTGTGTTGTTTGATACCGCATAAGGCAATAGCATGACTTGCCATGTACTTTCCTTTTAATTACAAAAGTCAAGAACTTGCACACTCAATAAACATTGATTATAAATTAGATTCATGACAACTGTAATCTCATTAATTGTATTTTTAATAAACCAGTTGTAAATCATGTTCTATTGTGTGGATACAAAGCTATACTTTTCGCTATGCACTAAGCATCAAAATTTGCATGTTTTTTTGTTCTGGGGGATATTTAAGCCAGACATACTGTTGTGGGCAGGTTTTCTTCATAGTCCATGGGGAGGCTCAAGTGCCCAATAACTGTGAGTGCAACCCAGAGCCCTGAGTAAGGCTTCTCCTCTCTCTATCCCATGCATTGGAAAATTAGCTATTTCAAAATGGCATTTCAGAAACCCAGTGACTATGGCCTCATCTCTGTTTTGTACAGAAAAACACCAGGATTAGGTAGAAGCCACAGCTCAGTGTACACAATGGGGAAGAGGTGCCACTAACCTAGAGTGCCCCCAGAGTGCTTCCTGCTCCAACCTCCAGGTGGGGGAAGACTGCCCCATCACTCCTCTGCATTTCCTTCTCCAGGGTCACTGGAAGGAAGGGACTTCAGATGTATGTCAGGTGTCCTGGGAATGGTGACCAGGAGACCATAACGTGGGTCACACTGTGTCCCTGCCTTACAAAGAAAAGCCATCACAAGTCACTTATTCCACAGATCCCAGTCTGAAATAGATGAACTTTAGATAAAGTCTTCACCTAATTTTGCTCATAAAAGCTTTTTCACTTGGTATACATAAATAAAAAGTACAAATTGAATGTTTTGTTATGTCATTTTGCAATAACATAATTGCAATTTCAAGAAACATGAAAATGGCACATTGATACTTAGAATTAATTCACTCAAAAGTATTAGAGGAAAGCAGCATTAACACAGCAGGAGTGAGAAATACTGAGGGTAGAAGTGGAAAAAAGTCTGTATTGGGGGTGGAATTTGGCTGACTGCTTTGCAGCAGCTTTGTAAGCTATTCATGCCTGGGACAGCATTTAATTCAGTGTTTGAATACCTCTTGGCACAACAAGGTCCAAATATTTTAGCCTAAGAAGTAGCAGCTGTGTTTTTAAAAGTACTAGGGTAGTAAAAGCAATAAAAGATGGCTAAAACACCTTTTAATTGCGATCTTACATCTTCATAAAAGATGCGGAGTAACTTTTTCTTTTGCAAAATGTTTTCAGAGAATTACTATATTATTTTTATTTTAACAAGTACAGAAATTTGAAGGCCAGGTGGAGAGGTGTAATAAGAGCAATGTGGGAGACACAGGCCAAACAGGGACAAATATCTCTAGAATTTGCTGGCTGCTTCATCTGCAGGAAAGAGGCAGGCTGATAGCAGCTGACAGGGTCCAGAGCTCAAGGCTGCGGTATGTGACTGTCCCAGGAGCCAAAATGTTCTTTGACATCTCTGGCAAAAAATGTCCATCATTATTATGATCTCCTGCATAGCACAGATCATGGAACTTCAAATAACCATCCCAGGGTAAGACACAGTGTCTTTTAAAATTGGACCTACTCTTGATTTAAAGAGGGTGACTGAGAAGGTATTGTATCCTTTGGCAGTCTGTTCCAGTGGTTAACTATTCTCGCTGTCAAAAATGCATGTAATTTTTTCTTGTTTGGATGTATGCTAATTTCCAACAGGTGTTTGGTTTTGATTGTGCAATTAAAAAACTGTGGAGAAATCTACAAGGCACTTTAGATGGACAGAAATTCTGAAATACTTCTTTATTATAAATCTTCGTAATTGTATCATTATAATAAAACTGATTTTCACCTCTCCCTTTAGCTGGATTGTAAAGATTTTTGAAGGGATTTGACACTTTAAAGCTATAACTAGGAAGTAAAGTTGTAAGCCATTTTTATTTGTATAAAACATAGATATTTTAATTGGGGAAAACACTTTAAGGTAGTAGTTTATTACCAGCTTAACTATTATAAGGCCATGGCTTTTGTCAATCAAAATGGGACTGCACTGTGAGATAAAGCATTCTGAGCCAGCCCCTAAATAAATCTAGTCTTAGAGTCTCACTTCTGAAAGAAAAAAATGGTGAAAAAATGAAGTTATAACAAGTTAAGACCTATGTGCTGTTGCTGCACTAAGTAGAGAGTCATGGTACACACCTGACCCATTTCTCTATGGCCCACGATACCCTTTCCCCACACCCATGACTCTACAGCACATCTCTGGCCATCTGAGAGCATGCTCTGTGAGCTCCTGGCAGTGATGCTGCTGCCTTCCAGCACACGCTGCACACAGCCTGTTTCACTGCATGCAGCTGCATCTGACTTTAGGAAAAGCAGCAGTTCATACGGAGACTACTTAAGGGTCAGAAGTAGGAGCGAAGATCAGCCATGTGTGGTAGTGGTGGTAGAACCTGAACACAACTGGAGTACTGTGGGACCATGTGATGGGAAATACATTTGCTGTCAGTGTCACTGCATGGGATAGCAGTGCTGTCGTATCAGCCTCCACCTTCCACAGCTTGCAGCTGGGGGCATGCTGAAGTTCATTGTGCTGTTTGATGTTTTTATTATTATGGCTTCTCTCACCAAATACCAGCCTTATGTCCTCAAGTGTACATCCTAGTGTATATCCTCAAGTGTATTTCCTATCTCACATGAAAGGTCTGTGTGTATTTCCTTTGCTCTTCACACGCATTGTTAGTAATGAGAGCTTGCAACATCTCAAAGGAAAGCAGAACTCTGTGAATTCAGCAGAATATTCCTCTCTGGATTAAAACCAGTTCTGGACATACAGGACATGCAGTTTGGACTAAATATAGTTTGCCCTTCTCGTCTCTTTTCTTGTAGTTGCTCAAGAGGTAGCAGGGAAACAACCAGCAGAATGGGAATCAAAAGTCTACTTGGGTAGATGCACTTTTTAGTTTCTTAAGCTCCCTTGAGAGCTTAGATGTACTGCAGCACAAGCTCTTCCACTAAGTCACTGGGTCAAGATAAGACTTTAAGCTGGACAGCGGGAAAAAATGATAGGCTAACTCGCAAGTGCAGTGCCAGGAAAGAGACATAACATCTGGCAGGTTTGTGAAGGTGCCATGTGATTTTGTGTGGTTGGCTGAAATAGAATATGGGCCAGGCATCTTTGATGGGCACAGAAGGTGATTTTGGAAATAGTAGTTGCAGTGTCTCACATATGATGTAGTCACACGGTAGTCAACAGGGCACTGTGGGTCATGACATGGCACACTATTTCCACCTGCAGTGTTTGTACTAAAAGGTCCACTGCTGTTCTCACATCCGTGTAAATCAAGATCCTTCCCAAGAGTTAGAATGTTGACTTGTATAAAATGAGGACAAATAAGATCATGTAGTGACTAGTAATTGTAAAATTTTTGAATTATTACACTTTACACTAAGACATAACAGTATAAATTGAAGTTTACATCACTGTTTTCAAAGCAGTTTGATCTTAGATAGTAGTAATTGGTACTAATTCCACAGTAACCAAGCTAAATGTTAATGAGGTTTACAGATGGTTTGTTTAAATGTTATTTTTTCATTTATTTTCATTTTTATTTCAGAAATTATTGTTGCATCCTGTAGCACTCAGAAACTTATTTTATAAAAGTATTATCTTGTTACTGTGAGATGTGCTTGTGAGTCACTCTGCAGTGAGAAAAACAATGCTATATTTGTCAGCCCAGCAACACTGATGTAGCTATAGACCAGAGCTGTGTCCCAGGCACTGCATGAATCTTTAACAAGGCTATCAGTACTCCACCTAGGTGCTACAGTTATGGTCACATTAGGAATAACAGCTAAAATTGTACAGATATGTGGCTTCCAAATCATTATTGCTGGTGCTTATTTACTAGATTTAGCAGAAAGAACACAAACTGAATTTTAAATGTCCAACACAGCCAAGCTGAGTTGTCAGTGAAAAAGAAAATTGCCCTTGAGTTTGTAAGATGAACACATAATTTTCATTCATCTAGTGACCAGCCCAATTATTTAAATTCTACATTTTAAAATAGCATACGTGTGCCTATAGTTGCAAATGGTAAAATAAAGAATGTCAGAAGAAATGACAAGTTTTTTAGGTCTCATATATTACTTTCACAGTCTCACTACCATTAGCCTCACTCCTTTTTAGTCCACCACACCACAGAAGCGAGTTAGACAAAGTGAGTGAGTTCTCCATCATTCACTCCTTTATGTTATTGTGAGGATCAATAAATGCCCATTCAAAGGAACTGAGGTTAAGCTACTCATTAATCCTTCCTCCCAGAGATTCTAAAATATGATTTGCTTTCCTTTGTCAACACCTTTAAGGCATGCAAAATGCAGTTTATGGAAAGTGGGAATAAGACAGGAAAGAACTTGAAGGAAGATTAAACAAGTATTTTTATGAGAAAAGCTCAGAATTCATTGAACAGGTCCTTTTGCAGTCTGTGTTTGGGCCACTTGTAGCACTTTCTTTCTTGGCATTTTTTTTTCTCAAGGACCAGATTTCCCTCTGTGCTCCGGTTTTTTATTTTCAAAGATTTTTTGTTGCTTCACAGACAAAAAAGTGTGTCCTTGAATGTGAATGGCATTTGACAACATTTTTGAAATAATAAACTTGGAATATAGATGAAGGAATGTTCAGTGCATCAGACCAAATTCAATAAAGCTGCTCATAACAGCTCAGAATGGCTTTGTTTATGCATTCTAGTATTTTTTCACTCTATAGTTTTTATCTTTTTTTAGCTGTCTGTTCAGTAAAGATGGAATTAGACTCTAAGGTCCTTGAAATACCGAGGCATAGAGCAACTGTAGCAACTTTTTGCCACCTGTAACCAAAATGTTTTACCTTGGGATGCATATTGCAATCCATTTATGCTTTCCCACCCAGTCTTTCAGCAGCAGGTCCTCCAGCTGTTTGAACAGTACTGTACAGACTGGATATCAGGAAGGTCCGCTCCTATTTGATTTTGTGTTTATTTTGGCAAAACTCCTAGAGTTAATGTTTGTTACTCTGAAAGTGTTTAAAAATTTTCTCGGGAGTGAACCATTCAAGGTATGCCCAAACAGATAGATATCTGTGCTGGAATACAACTGTCTTGGAGACAGAATAAGTACATATGCCAGAGTTAACAACCTGCCTTGGAATATGAATAAAGCAGATCTGATTTGTTTTGCACTCAGATGTGACATAAATTGTCACTCAGACCAGGGTCCACCTGGAATGCCAGAAAAATGACTGAGTTGCTAACTGAACCCAGCTGACCACAGAAAAGTGTGCTCCAGTATGAAGAGAGGAAGGAAGAATGCAGGTTGGGCTGCAGGGAGAAGGCAACCTTCCTTTCCAGAAGCAATTTGCTCTAAAATCAGTTGTCAGCATGCTTCCCAACAATCTAGTATGAAGTGATTTAATGCAATATAAACTAAACTTTTAAAAATAAATGCACAAAAGGCCTTGGTGACAAATTATTTTACTTTTCTCGATATATATTTTTTTTAAGCCTTAAGTATTCCAGTTTTTCTAGAGATTGAATTTCTCTACAGAAAGAATTTCTCTAGAAGCAGACTTATTTTATGTTTTATTTCTGTGGAAAGTTGGTCAATTTATATGAAAGTCTAGTCACATACCCTGCATGAGTGATAGAGAAGTATGTATAGAGCATCCTGTCTAGATAATTCATTGCAGTACCAATCCTATTCTATAATGTTAATGGGATACTGTACAAGACTACAGCTGTATAGGAAACCACTCTTAAATCCATTTGTCTCCTTTCCATCACAGCCACAAGAAGAGGAAGACAATGGCAGGATGGATTTTGTGTCTATTCAGTTACATTTTGTACACAAAGAGAATACAAATTTATTGTTAGTTCTGCTCTTTATTAATTGCCTCACTGCCTATTGACTCAAGATCAGGTGGTATATTTTTCAAAAGCATTAATAACCTTTTTGTGTTCTAGGCCAGTTTTCCTCAGTCCTTTCAGGATAATGATGCCTTATTTCAAGTCAATATTACAACCAACCTTACAACATTTATTGTAGAATAAGAGTAAGAAGTGTTTACAAATGGTAACAGCAATGAGCTTACTTACCTTAGTGTGTATTTTGAAAGAATTATTCCATCCATGTCTAAAAAACAAGTATAAATTACATACCTGGGGCCTCTGTACCCTGACTGCCTCTATCTGGGACGTGACTCACTTGTGCCTTAAGAGGTACCCAGCTTTCCTACCCACACAGGATACCAAGACAGATGCCATGCACCCAGATTTTGTGCACATTGAGATGAAAAAAAAAAGAGATTTGCACCCAGACTGGTGAGCTAGAAGTGCTACACAGTCCAGAGTTTTGGTTTTACCCAGAAAACACTGGTCTTTTAAAGCTAAATTCCTATGAGGACTGAAATAGCATGGAAGGGTCACTTGTGGTGTTCGAGAGGCGCAGATCCGAGGTCCCTTGATGGTTTTGACATCCTGAGGATTATTCTGGGACTTCTTTTCTTTGACATGGATTCTACTTATATCTTCTACTTTTTGCAAACTTACTAATTTTGCAGTCACAATGTATCACAGGGTAATTATTATCCAGCACTGCTGCTCCAGGCATCTGGTGGCTGCTAGCTGAGGATGCATCTGATGTCTGATTTTGCAGTTCTCCCCCTACTCACAGAGCCCATCATTTTCTTTGGAAACCACACATACACGGAGGTTCAGTCATGAGTGCAGTGCCGTATTGCTTTGCACCTCAGGCTTCAACTACCCTTTTGATTTTGTGGAACCTCATAAATTCTCTTCCTCCAGGCCAACATTTCTGACACCAATTCACTGCAGTCACGTTGGCAAGCCAAAATCTCTTTGTACATGTGAATCCTTCTCTCCTTGAAGCCATTACAGGGCAGTTCAGTCACCTGCCAGCCTTTTAAAAGTGCAGTAGCATTAATTCAACACAAAAGCATATTGTAGAAGTAACAGCATTCCTTATCTCAAATAATGGGCAGCCTGTGCTTGAGGCTGTATTAAAACTCGGATAAAATCTCTCAGACTAGAGGCACTTTCCTGCCTGTCCAAGAAAGCAGTTGGGTCCAGCTGGGCTTACTGGTTTTGTTCATGTTTCTGGATCTTCTCTGATTCCCACAGAGCTAGGAAGGTGCTCTGTCCTGTGATTGTGCATTCAACAAAACTAGCCAGGCTGGGTGAACTGTTGGTCCTGAGATGTTTCCTGTGTCCTAGTAGTACTGGGCCCTAATTAAAAGTGTCCTTGCAGGGTAAGTATGAAGTACTGTGGAGCATGAGAAAGGTTAGTGGAGCAACATGGAATCAGTTCAGGTCCTACGTCACCAGAGAAAATAAACATGGTAGGAGCCAGCTTGATTCCACAGGGATCAGCTGAGTGTTGCTGTCACATTTCTAACTGTTTCCAGCTCTGAAAGTGCTGAACAGGTTTGCTCATTCTCCATGAAGCCAGCTGGGTTTGTTCGTGCCATCTTTGAGCCATATGGAAAGCAAACAAAACCTCCCAAACTCACGAACCAGGGCTGGGAAGGAATGCTCTCCCACACTTGATGGGCCTACACTGCCACCTGCATCTGGGGCATGGACAATCCACAGCCCAAATCATACAATCATGGATATAAATATCTTAAAAGAATTTATAAAATAACATAATTTATTAAGTTATCTCTTATCTTTTATGTCTTGATAGGTCCAAAAGACTTCAGGTTATGACTGCATGACCTGTTTGTCTCAGTCTCATGTTTGCTAGTTTTAGGTAGCATATCTGTGAGGCAGAATACAATTTAATGTCTCTAGGCCTTCAGCTAGGTAAATGTAGGTGCTTCCTCTTCAGGAAGGTGGGTTTCTGTGTCCTTTCAAAACGCTTGCTATCATTTGTATTTAGCTGCTGGGGATTTGCCTTTATTTACCTCCTGCTGCCTTTAGAAACTGCAGTTAAGTGCTCCTTGTTGTGAGCACTCAGCGGTGTTAGAATTTGCAAGTCTCTAAAGGTACGTCTGTAATGCTGTGCTCATGGTGTGTTTAAGTAGTCCTGGATTCTATAACACAGGTTTCATGCATATTCAGGAACATTTCACCCAGGCATTCATGTACTTCAAATGTCTGTTTTAAATTGGAAATACAACTCATGGGGTGTGGCTGTGAAGGTAATTCCAGTTTTTATCAAGTCAGGTGTTTAGTTTAGCACTCTATTGCTCTCTGTAAGGGAAATCTAATACAGCACCGTGTAAAACAAATTCAGATATGGTGGGAAAGTACATCAGTGTTCCCAAGATAAGGAGAAGTACAGTTTCACGTGCAGTGTTTGTATTCAGATTTATTTTCTGCCCATGAAATAGCAGTAGGTCAAAAGACAGATAAAATCACTTCAAGTGGATAAGTCACAGCTCCTTCATGATTGTTATCTGCTGTGTGGAAAAACCACCTAAATTTCATGGTATAATGTTACATTATTATGGTGGTTTTGCGTGAAAATTGTGCTGCACTATACTGAATAAAAATACTGAAAATATCCCTTATTGAATTTCTTGCTCACTGTAACTAGTACGCATTGATGAACGGAGTACCAAAAAATAAAACAGAATCATATGATATGGAAAACTGCTTGTCTGTTTGCTATTATAAAATGTATTATTCCAGTAGAGTTTGTGTAGTTGCCATGTCATAGAGTGACACATTTTGGAAAACATGAAGTAAGCTGGAGTTTGTATTATGTTTCTAGAGGATTTTAGAAAAGGGAAAAAAAAGTAGATGTGTGGGGTTTTTTTTCTGTTATGTGATAGGCTTCTTCACGTTAGCTGATAGAAACATTTGGAAGTAAAGGGGGGAAAAACCACCCCAAATTATTATTTTTATTTTATTTTTATTTGTCAGTAATGTTTAAGGATCTTTGTATTAATTAGGCTAGTAGAAGCTTTATCATGACATATTTTCTATATCCAAAAGGCCTCCAGAATATTTCAAGTCATAATGCAACAGAATAAGAATCTGGACAATAAAATATAAATACAGTACGTACAGATGAAACAGTAATATTCACAAATAGAGGGGATGTAAAAATCACCATAAAGCATGTTTAACCTTGTTCCAAGGAAAGACTCACAAATGGTGATTTCATTAGTGAGTTATGGGGGTTTCCACGAGGAAATCACATGTAATAGTTGCTCATTACATACCCTGTTTATTCATAGAGCATCTTTAGAAAAATGTTTGTCCACAATTAGCCTGGGACGAGTAAAAAAACAAAAAGGCAAACAGAAGAACCCCCAAAACTTCAGTTTCTTTGGTTGTAGGAGTTCTTTTCACTAAAATGAAACTTTGTCAATGCAAAAGTAAGAAAACAAACCAACAACAAAAATCCCTAAAGCCCAATTCTTGTGATGTTTAGCAGATAAACAGAGCAAAAGTATGCTGATTTTAGAAGTTATTTGATAAGAACAAAAGCAACATTTCTGCATAATGTCTCTGCAAGCTTTTTTAGCATTAAGATTTCAACATCAAAGGTAGACATTTATGGCAGTAAGACACAGGTATGAATCTACAATATCCTTACGTGGGTAAAACTGAAAAAAATCCTTATTTTACATGTACTAAGAAATATTTTCCAATCAGTAAAAGTAAATAAATAATTAGCTCTAGTATCACTTTGGAAATGAAGAACAAGACAAAGGTACAGAAATTCCTGGGAAGAGTTGGAGGTTGTGAAAACATCTCCCAGCTGTCCTCAAACTCTGCTAAGCAAGGACTGCTGAACATCAATAACACAAATGCTGAGTTCACAAATAACAAGATGCTGTAAGCTACTTCCTTAGACTACTTTCATCTGGTTAACACCTAGCATCTGAGGTTGATTTCCCCCACCTATGTTTAGTGGGAATATTTAAAAACAAAAAGGGGGAATCTTGATTTATTAATTTCCTTTTTACATTTCCATTCCATGGCATTTTTATGCCATGAAAAGTGCTAAATTAAACTAGCTCACTGTGGAAACTCGAAGTCTTTTAATAGGACAAAAAAAGAATATCAAGAACTGAATTATCATTTTTGGTACAATTCAATGCAAGACACTATTCAAGAAACTGAGATTCTTTTTGGAAACATGGAGTTTTGGACATTGTTGATGTTCCATATTTCATTGTTCTAAGAATTTCTAAAAAATGTAAGGGTACCTTTTTAATATATGCTGAAGCAATTTTTCTCTGAATACAGTTTTCCTTTTACTAATAATATCTCTAAAATGAATATTTTCAAACAATTTTCACTGCATTAATATTCTGTTTTCCCTCAGTGTGAGTTCTAACAAAATCTATGGTGCTTTGATAATGTTGTTTAAACTTGAAATACAGAGAAAGCTTTCATAGTAACTCTCACATTATTCCCTCAACAGACAGCATAGCTTTGGCTAGCTTGCTCTAATCCTAATGGAGGGAAATGCTTTCTCTGTGTTGTCCCTCTTCTCGCATATCTGTCTTAAAAATAACAGCAGTAATGATGTGATATGCCAGTAATACTCATTAGGCCAGACCAGAGCAATTCATGCTGTGGATTCCATTTCTAGATATTGAAAATCAATCTAAAATTCTGACACTAAGTAACACTCTCAATAGGATCACAATATTTGTGTCTGAAATGTCCCAACTAGAAGAACCAATATGACTCATCAGCTGACCCCCATCCTGATGGATAACATGCAAGCCTTTCTGGTCAGTGAAACAGATAACTCAGCTACCTGCTTCAGGGAGTGTGACTGGCAGCTGACATTTCACATTGTCCAGGCATGGAAAACCAAAAACTTGATGAAGAAATTCATTCCTTAGTGAAAAAGCCAGAATGTGCTTGCTTTCTCTATGCCATTTTATATGAACAGTCCGGTACATTTTTTAAATTTTAGTGACATTTTCTGCAATACAACGTGTACTACAGGGAAAGTAACAGCCTTCTTCATATACAATCGATACTGTACCAACTCGGTTCAAAGACAAGTCAGACTAACAATACTTTGAGATGGCTGGCACATTATGCATTCTGGAAATTCTAATTTTATGTAAATTTAGGAAATATATGCATGTGCCAGAGTTGCTCTTTGTTCATGCACTGTTTTAGCATGTCTAAGTAGGAGAGGCTGCCATACAACATGGGTTGCAAAACAGCAGATGGGGGTGATTTAGTCTCTAAGGAACTCTAATTTCCTCTGAAAAAGTACTCAGGTTTGTTATTTTATTACTATGGGGAAATATATATTTTAAAATATATTAACACTTAGTGATTGTCTAGTTGCAAAATATTTCAGAATACCTTTAAGAAATAGTTCTCTGTGTGGACACTAATTCCTCTGTAGGAGTCCACTGTGAAAATGGATTAAGTTAAACTGGAAAAAAACCCCGAAGTCTTAATGTTGAAGAGCATCTACATAGAGACTTAGAGCATAGCAGTTATTGTGCTTGAAATTCATGCCCTGACATATTTTGTTGTAACCTCCCCATACAGACAGACCCACTATTTATTACCTCCAGAAGGAGTTATGAAATGCTACTATTTCTTTCTGCATTTACTGATAAGATTCTACACTGAAGACTGATTAGGAGTGACAAAACTTTGCAGTCGGAGGTTGAATAGCGCATCCCTGAAATACTCATTTTCTGCAGATTTAGAAAATAAATACATTTACAATAGTTTCCTCTTTGTTCTGCCACTGTTCTGGCATGTCAGATTAGTGGTAGATGCTACACAGCAGGAGCTACGAAATTCTGTCTGAAAAAGAGATGGAGTTTAGAGTTATTTTAGTCCCTGTCAAGACCAGAGTTCCCAAGCAAAGGGACATGGATTTAATACTGTTGTAATCAGGATATTTTAAACATTTAAAAGGTTCATGTTTGCATTGTCAGATTATTTGCTGGAGTTTCATACCCAAGCAACTGTATGCATGTGGCAGGGGCATAGGAAGAAAGGAAGCTTGTATTTACTATGATCTTTTACATTACTTCAGAAAAAAAAAAAAAAGATTTGCTGATGTCAGATTGATATTCTTGAAATCCTCATTTTGGTTGCCACCTCTCAGGTATAAAATGCAAAGATGGCTCTAAGTCTTGGCAGTAAGATGAGGTCAGTATATGCAGGGCTTGATTCACCACTCATCTGATTTTGTGCAAAAGTTCCCACTGGTTTTAACTGTACAGAATCAGGATACTTATGACAAATCTATGGTGCTTGGGAGAAGTGTGATTAGATTAGGGTGTCTACTACCTGTGACTTTTCTAGACTGCCAAGATAAATTTGCTGTCAAAATACTATGTTCTACTGAAAATCCATGATTTGTCGTATTCAACTTGGATCTTTTGAACATATAATTATGTAGCAAGAATCTGTTGCATTTCTTTGAAAATACTGGTTGTAGTGAAAAAAAAAAAAGCCGAAGTACTGTCCATGAAACAATCACAAAACTTTCTATACTGATGAACCCTTAGTGATTAACAGGCTGGCATGGGTTGGCAAAGTTCCCCTGCTAAGCATTTATCGGACTTCGGAGTTTGAATCCATATATTCCCTTGAACAATTTTTAGCTCCATTTACTCAGAGCAGCCTTATAGGATTGCCCTTTTCCTTGGCCTCTGGCTTATACCTAAGCCTAGAGTGCCTACAAGGCACATCATCTTCAAAATGAAAACCAAATATACAACAGGCTGAGGCCTTGGGAGCAGACTTGCTAAGTTTCCTGGGTGACAAAAGCATTTCCTCATCAGAATAACCCTTTCATGGAGGTTCAAGTAAATATGTCTTTCAGGAAACTCATTTTACTTTATCAGTACACATTTCAAACAAGTCACCTCATTTTACTGCTTGGCAATTATGGGAGTATACAGGACCATTTTTATCTTTCTTTTTATAAGCATGTGTGTATTAGCAGAATCCTGATCTCAGATTTTACATTCTGGTGGATGCAAAGGACCCAGCTACCCTTATACTGTTCAGCTATGAATAAATAAATAAACATACACTGGATCAGATAGAGAGAGAGATTCAATTTGCATGCTGGGATATGGAGGTCTCTTCATTTTTAGTTTTTATTGGAGAGGATTTTGTTGCATCCTATCTGTCACTCCTTATAAATCATATCACAAATTTGAAATCTGAAGCTTGCTGTTGTTGGCATTTGAGCCTAATGTCAAAATGCTATTGATGCTTCACCTGTGCAGTTGGCAATCTATACTGAATGTTCTTGAAACAGACATTTTGGTAGACTGACCTTTTTCATGCAGAGCAATCTCAGTTTAGAAGCACAGGTAACCCAAATATTGTTAACATTCACTAGCCCACTTCCTCACTCATGAGGTGAGAGTTATGAGTAGTAGGTATTCAATTGTCAGTGGGAGAAAAATGGAACAGCCTGTCTGCCCTTTCACAATCCAACAGACTTGGGCCCCTAAAGAAAGAGGTTCAGAAGCCTTACTAGTCCAGCACCAGCAACCCATACATCTGCCTCATAAGGAAAAGCATCATCTATCCGATGACTGTTTCATTAACTACATCTTCCATGACACTTATAATGCTAGTTTTACATAGTAGATTATATTTTCGTATTTTCATAATTCAGATGGTCTTGGATCCAGTCTTGAGTCTAAACCTGTAAGTTTACCAGTGTGTAACTTCACTATGTAGCTTTGTGTAACTAAATATTTTCAACAAGTTCAATGGATCTGAGATTCACGTGATCCGTATAGGCCCTGGAAGTCATGACATCTGACTTTTCAGAATATGTAAACTGTATATATATATAAAACTCCAAAGTATATCCTAAAGCATAGATGCAAGTTAAGAAGCTAGTATATTTGTATGACTGAAGCAATATAAGTATATATCAATAATCTTTACATGTTTATAAATTAGTTTCATTCAAATTAGTAATAAGTATTTCCATAGTGGAATAGTGAATATAAAATAATTATAATTTTATCTCAGCACTTATTTACATCTTGCATTAGTTGGTTTTTTTTTTTTTTTCTTTGCATTTAATTTTCCCCATGTATTACAATTACATTCTAGCACTTAGTTCCTTCAGGCTACTTCTAAGGCTCATCTCTTCCCTTTCCTGGATACAGATATCAAGGATGTATTCTTCACTCACAAAAGTCAATGCTGTTTTTGACTTTGATATTTCAGCTCTTGTGGCCATACCCAGCCTCAAAGATTGACACATTTACTACATATTCTATTGATGAAATAAAAGGAACGGGGTTTTTTTAATGTTTGCATTTAAAATTGCAGTGTATGTTAGGGTTCAGCTGAGGTTTTAAGCTGTGTTTGTACATGTAAATACTCAAATTTTGAGGAGTTGGACTGTGTGAGAATTTTTGCACCAAGCATCAAAACATGCTGTATTCAATCTCTGCTTGTCTCCTCAGATGAAAATTGCAGAGGGGGTGATAAGGATGTGTGGGTGTAATTGTATAATTAGGCACATACTGCTGTATTTTAGCACATACTGTCCCCTGCTGGGAGTAATCATATTACTGGTTAAGTGAAAGTGTGTTCATCCTTCCACCTACCATTCAAAAAGGTAAGCTGGAAAGGCTTCCTTTGCCTTTCCCTCTCAAACAAAAATCTATCCCTTGAACACCATAATGCCAAGAATGTAAGCATTTCTATTTGCTGAGTATTTCAGCCCATCAGATGGGATTGCTGTACACAGCATGAAGTTGAAAGCACTGCAGAGGCTACCATGTGAGAGGAATGGCATAGTTTAACATTTCCATGGGATGGGCTTCCATGTGCCCATCATCATATCTGACATTCAGATTGGTTGCCACAGGAAAAGCCTTCTCATAGTGTTAGAGATTGCCTGCTGGCTTCCAGACACAATTTTCTCTGAGCTCCAGAACCATTTTATTTTTCCAGAATATGTCAAATGGAAAAGAGTATTCTCTCTAGCAATTCCCTGGATTATTGTGAAAATGATACATGAACATTTACATTCCCCTCATCTTCTTCTAGAGGACAAAGCCTTTCCTCCCCACTACAATGTAAAGCAGCAGATGATCAGTGGAAAGCAAAGATCTGGGGAATGAGGACAGCCTGGCTTGCATGGCCTGGGTTCTGACAAACCTAACGGGACTTCTGGCCTGACCATGACTACGTGCCCATCTCAGGTCACTGGAACTTTCTGGTTGATGGTCTCCAAGGTTATTTGAGTGACCCTGCTCTCAGCAACTGCACACCAATGCAGTTCTTTGGTGAACAGCAGGATCAGCATCATTAATACAAAGCTGATGCTGGTGGGACTCAGAGGCTTTTGTTTGCTTAGGACAGAATGGTGGCATTTCTTCTGGAGCACCTGGCTATTCAGTTTAGAATACCTTTTTTGGTGCAGCTTTGCTAGACTGCATGGATTTGTTTATGCTCCTCTTTTTCCTCTTTAAAATTGGACTCATAAATTCTTGCTGTTCATTTCTACCTGGCAGTGATGAGATAGGGAGTTTCAGGAACTGTGAAGCCCCATACATCTTCATCAACAAATCTGCTGTTCTGAAGACTGAATTTCAGACATTTGTGTGGCATTTTCTATAAAATTTAACAATGCATCAGATATAATGACTGTCTGGTGAAGGTCTTAACAAAAGTATGCAGATCTTGACAATTATGCAGCCTGTGTGTGACTTTCAGAAACCAAACCTAGTTTTAGTTAGCTGCATTTTATGATGATACCCCTCTGTTCATTAATTACCATTTTGTTTTATCTTTCTCAGCAGCTGTTTGCCTTCCCTTTTAGAGGGTAGACTGTATCACAGACTCAATGTGTTACCAAATATTTATTTGTCTTGGAGCCTCAGAACTGACTGTTTTGGCTAAGAAAATTTTTCACTGTGCACCAGTGTTCAGTTTTTTTTCATCACATTGTGTAGATAACATTAGTAAAGCTGTAAAATAGTGTGTGAGTAGGAATCCCCAGTATTTTTTGTTCTGTTATTTAAAAATATAATAATAAATAGAAAATCTGAATTATCTATCGCACATAGAAATTGATATACAGTATCAGCCATGGAACATGTTGGCTTGTTATATGGACTTTATGTGAGTCCATTATTAGAGGATGCACATGCTTTTTTTTGTTATACGGTAGTAACTTTAATAATATAAACTGTAATTAAATGAGAATTGTAAGAGAGAAAATTTTCTAACTGAGAACAAACTTAACTTCTGGGACATTGTAATTTTAATGTGTTTTTTCTCTGTCCTTAATGACTCATCTCTAGTGATTCTTCACACATTCCATTTTAAAATTATTAGTTTCCTGTTAAAACAGAAACTGAAAAGGAAATGAAAATAGGGGGAAAATTCAAATTAAGTGCCACATATGCATGTGAAAATGGTGCACTATAAGACCCTGTCCATATGTCAAGTATTAGACAAAATCTCCATTCAAAACCCATTGATTTCTTGAATTAAAAATCCTTCAACAATTTTTTCCTATCTCTAAAATATTAAGATTTATAGAAAGGGTTTCAGCATCCAGCAGGTTCACAGGAGAAACTTGAACCATAGCAAACTGCTTAGCAGAACTGACAGCTTCACTCCTGTGTCCTTCCTTAACTCCCTGGTTCTTACTCATCTTCAGCTCTCATAAAAAAGGCATGAGATAGAAGTGTTATTTTTCAAATTAAGTATATAACAGTCACATACATACAAAAAAGTGATCTTTGTGGAATATGGGGCACATCCATGTGGAAGGTGAGACCAGACTGAGGTCCTGTCCCTGCTCCAAGCTGCTGGATTGGGGCTGGATTCAGGCTGGAATCTGTATAGCCACATAGAGGTGACACTTTCTCCATGCTAATATGCTGAGAGGTTATGTTGGTGCACATTGGGGTTTTTTGTTTGTTTGTTTTTTGGTTTTTGTTTTGTTTTGATTTGGTTTTTGGTTTTGTTTTGTTTTTGTTGTTGTTTGCTTTGGGTTTTTTACTTGGTTGGGTTTTTTGTTTGTTTTTTATTGGGTTTGTTTTGTTTTGCTTGGTCGGTGTTTTTTTCTGTTTTATGTTCTCCTGGAGTTGGCTCATTCTAGAAAAAAAGGTGAAGTTTCACTGTAAAATACCCTAGACCCTAATGCTTAAGGTATCCTCCAGGAAAGTAGGAGATGCATTTTCAAGTTTCTTCATCAGCTGGGAAAGCTCAGCATGTTTGGTGCCCAAGGAACATCACTGTTGAAAGTAAAGTACATCAATGACACCTCTAAAACAAACCCCAAGCTCCTGTATCCCCACTAACTGTCTTGCTTGGACACGAGTTTTGTTTTAACAGAATTATGTCATTTGGGTTATAAATCTTATGATTTTTATACAGAGCTATCCTATATTCCTGCAGTCTGCAGACATGGTACCATGACTTTCATCCTTCCCAGAGTAGTCCCTAATGTACAATACAGATCTACTCCAAGGTCCTTACATACCTACAAAATGAGTTTTTAACACAATTGGAGTTTTGAGAATGTAAGTTTGAATTTAGGGTATAAAATTCAAATTCACCACAGTGGACACCTATATTCTTTTTTTGTACTAACAAGCTGAAATAAGGCATAAAGCGTTTAGGGAAACTTAGCTGTATTTCTGGTTAATAGAGAAAAATTACATCATTTCCTTCATAAACAAAACATATTTAGGATTCATTAATTTTAAAATACATTGGGCAAAAGAAATATACTTCACTGGACTTGAAAGTCACTATGAAGAAAAACAGGCTGTGGGAAGCTAGAAAACGCATGTGTTACCTTTTTGTGAAATAAAATGCTCAGAGGATTTTTCAAAGGTACTTTCAGAAGCTCAATACTTAGCTGTCACTTGTGACTTTAAAGTTCTTCCCTCATGATGAGCAGTTGCCTGCAGGAGAGCCAAGGGACCAGGTCGCCCTCCACTCTAATGAGCATGGTGGGAGCACGTGCCTGGGGTTTAGGCAGAGGACAGGAGAGACAGAACGAGGTGAGTCACTTCTCATCCCAGCTGCCTAACCTCTTTATTTTTATTAGAACCATTTTTCAAGTGAAAATGTCCATGTGAAAAAGCCATCACAAGCAGTGGCCAGGCTTTGGCTGGTCACTAACAAGAGGAGCATTGCCACTCTTCTGTCCTGCTTGGCTTCCCCTGTTGCAGTCAGAGCTTAAAGAAAGACTGTGCTTTTATATACCTATTCTGAACCTACAGCTTTTTGAAGAAAAATTGCCAACATAAAATAATAGAAAAAAAAAAAGTTATCTTTGCAGCATTTCCCATTCCATTTAAACTAGACTAGAAAGCAGGAAAAATAAGTAGCTAGTTGTAGGAGAGGTGTCATGCCAGCACCACTCTCTTGTTGCTCTTACTGAAGGAAAGGTTTTCATCGAGAAATGAATGTTTAGACTTTTCACTGCAACACCTCTCAAATGTAATGTTACACTAAATAATAATATTGATGTTGTTTTCCTAAGCACTGTATTGGTTAGTACAGTGACATTTATGTAATTAAACATGCAGATGGCTGTTTTAAATTAAGTTTTAAAACATTTTGAGTTGCAGTAATTAAACTAAATTCGCTATGTAAATAATATCAAGCCATTTTTACAAGATGATTATTCTGATATAGAAACTGTATGTGCTGTATTTTTTTTCTCTCTCATTCTTAATACAACAACATGCAGCAGTGGCAAAATTAGAGAATGCACTGGTTTTCTTCCCATGCCATGTGTATGGCAGAGGTTGATGAAATCTGGAAACAGTTGAGATTGTTGGAAAATACTCCTAACTTTGCTCTCATGTTCATGATGATCTTAGTCATTGGCAGCAGAAATAAATCATGTTATTTGAATCAGCTTATTATATTTACATACAGGTCAATAAAGATTCACGGAAGTATTGAATGGCTCTCAGAGCAACTGGAGTTTTTTTAGTGGTTTGGATAAGCATATGTTTATATAAACCACCTGGTTTAGTCAAACCTCTTTGTTATTCATATTAGGACAGAGACTATAAAAGTATGGTTTTCCATGGGGTAATTTATCACTTCTGCCCCTTTTCAGAGCCGAATAGCGAAGACTCACCATGCTGTGTGATGTGGTGGGTTAAAAACCAAAACTATTATTTACCTTAATAAAGATTTCTGCCTACACTTGTTTCCTGGGTGAGCAGTTATTTCAAGACAGTCTTCAGTCATCTCTTAAATAACAATACATACAGAAATAGTCACTGGATTTAAAATGAATGCTTATAGGAGAGAAGAATAACGTATTTGTGTACATAGGAATATGAGACCTTCTAAGAATGCAATCCTTCAACATGCTTCCAGTTCTAATTATTTGTTTTAAGGAAAGTCAACTAAACTTGCCCAAATTTAGTCTCTTAATTAAACTGAATAAACTGTCAGTGAATCAAGTGCTTTTTGGCTTGTACTGAGCTGGATGATTTAGGTCCTGCAGGGTGCAATGCTACCTTGCTTGGTGAGCTGAGTAATTATGTCTTGGTGAACACAGTATCACCCCTTATCTAACTTTATACAGGCTGACAAGTTAGCAGTTCCTGAAGAGAATGTTCTGCTGGGCTACGTTGTCTCACACGGTGGGTCAGGGTGCAGCTGCCGTTTTTTCTTTCTGTGGGGGTGGCTTGAAAGTAGTGGAACAAGGGTTTTACACCACATTGATTATATAATCCTTAATATAATGTCTCCAAGGGGGAAATAATTCTATGTAACAGGCATAAAACAAAGAGATAAATGTTAAAGTTTCTAATGAAAATGGAGGTATCAAGGACCCACTGAGGGTCTCTGTATTTATTTTCAGGCTACTGATATATGGTACTTAGATAAATTATTTTTTAAAAAGCGTATTTCTTAAAACGGCACAGTACAAATAATATATGTAGCACGGTGCCAAGGTTTGTCAAGTTGCTAAATTGAATCCATATTGATTTTGTATTAATCAAGTTCATATAATTTAGTGATGCTGTACAGTAGGCCTTTATGAAAGAGTATTTATACCTAAGGTATGCACTGAGGCATTGAGGCGTGAGGCTGAATTTATGCTATTTAGCTTCACATACTCCTACAGATATAGTCTAGAGAGTCTTATTTTGATTTGGAATGTGAAACTATCAAAGATTAAGGAAATTATCTGAAGTCACAATTCATAAAATACTCATGCCTTTTGCCTACAACTCCAGTTATTTTAGGGTACAGTAATAGCGCACATTTCTATTTTGTGCTGGAAACATGCACATCACCAATAAAATATCTAGATGAGAATAAAACTGTGATTTAAAGAATAATAACAAGTTTTAACAGATGGGAAAGTAGACACTAAACTCCATAAAAAACATGGTGTTACCATCATTTTACCAATTTGTCAAAATACTCTTGAATTCCTGTTCTCCAACATCCTTACAGAATTTCCAGCATGGTGTGTTCTGCAGATTTAACAAGCAACCTCTCTTTCCCATAATACAGGTCATTAATGAAAATACTGAAAAGCAATGGAGGACAGACTCCTGTGGAAACCCACTCCATGCATCTTTTCCTATTCTGACAGTGAACAACTAATAAATCCTCTCTGAGTACAGTTTTTCTCTCATCACATAGACGTTTCCTAATGGCTATGTTTTCCTATCTTGCTTTTAAGATTATTATGTGAAGAAAGTTTCAAAAAAATGTATTAAAGTCAAGATATATGACATCCACTGTTTTCTGCTATGCACTGTTATTTTTTGCTGTCACACAGGGGGATTAGGATGGTTTGACTTTATTTGCTTCTGACAAATCCATACTGGTTGTTATAGATCTTAATTATTTTTAACTATTTACTCATCATTTGCTTGCTTTTTTTGTGCCTACAATTATTTTGGTCCCTGAAGGAAAATTGTCTGTTTTCTAACTAATTTTACAAATTCTTTTCCCCACTTTTTAGAGATGGTCACTACAGCTGTATTTTGTAGTCTTCTGGAGCTTCCCTTGGAGTCCAGAAGTTTCTGCAAATAGCAGCTCTACTATTGCTTCATCTGGTTCTCTCAAGTGCCCGAATTTTATTTGGTTGGATAATACTGAATTTATCCACATAATCACTAACTTGACCTGTGGTGAGAGTAAACGCAATATTGCCCTAGGTTGCATCTCTGTCCAACTTATGGCATTTACTGTCCTCATAACAGGGATGTTAAAAGAAAATTTTTGTTTACACTTCCAACAGTTCTTTGTGTGGTCCAGTGTATTAGTTCCAGCCATAAATGAGGGTATACCTGTGCTATTATTCTGGACTGTAAACTGCAGTGACTGGGATTAAGAGTACACATCTGTTTCTTTCCTTGCTAGTATGGGGTGGTAACTTTTGGCAAAAGTGCTGTCAGGCAGTCTGGGGGAAACACAAATGTAGCTGATGTAGGTGCTTGCTTCAGCCCATGGGACAGAATCCCATGAAGCTGAATTGGAGGATCCAAGTGGACAGGTGATCTGTGGGCCAGCCTTTCCCACATACCAACATCAGAGCCCTAGGAAAGATGCACTTAGATTAGCAGAAGGAGTTTTTATGTTGAAACTCTATGCAGGATGTAACAGGAAAAATAGCTTTTTTTTTTTTTTTTATGTCTTTGCAGGCCCACTCATTTCAGTTAGCTATCCAAATTACAAAGTTGTTGCTGTGGACCTGCCCCAGGCTCTGCCCTTGATGTGCAGGCTGAAAAATGATGCTTGAACTAGGAAAACCAAATTCAGGAGACTCAGAGCTTATGTATTGTGAACAAGGGCAAGTCACATTACCCCTCTGAATCTCACTTCCGTAACTGTGAAGTAGAGGTACTGATACTTTGTCTCCTTTGAATGTGTGTAGAGGCACAGACTATCATGTAAGAAAAGTCTGTGAAGACTATTTGGATAGAAGCTTATTTTGCTGTTCTGTTGGACTTGTTTCTTGTGTCACTGCTTGAGACTCAGCTGATATCTCTGATTGTATTATATTGTTATCTTAATGTGACATGCAGAAGTCCTGAGCCTTGCCTTTCTTTGTAAGCAATCCATTTAAATAATTTTTATCATAAACCTGTTTTTACAAAATACAAATGTGCATAATTTACAGCTATGGTGTTGTCTGTTGAACATTGTGGAGTATGCTAGTCTGAAAATGGTTAGTTGAGCATAAAAGGTGAAAGAAAAATCAAACACCTTCTGAAATAAAGTCTGAGGAGATTTGAGAATGAGAAGAAAATTTTTTCACTCCTAAAAGGGCACTCCTCCTTGAACATTTGGTGTTATTAACCTTTGTAACTATCAAGTGTGGAAACTGAGTAAGAAAGATGGCTGGGGTCCTTTCATCCTTATGATAGCAGAAATGGTTGCACTTTGTATGGAACAATTAAGTACTTATCATACACATGAAAGAAGGGTCTTTGTTGGACATAACATAGCCCAGCCATAGAAGGCCCAAGAGCACATCCACACAAGTCGAGCAAGGGGTGATGCTCTTATCTTAGGCCCATAGCACAGAGCCATGTCCTCTTGCTTGCTTTGTCACCTGTGGGTGTGTGTAACAGAGATGTCTCCACTGCTCAACAAATCTATTGGCATACTGATGCCCCAATTTAAAAAAAAAAAAAAAAAAAAAAAAAAAAAAAACCCGTGTGCTCACAAAAGACCAAGAGAACAAAGGAGAGTAAGCGGGTAACTAGAGCCAGCTTATGCTAAGGCAGTTGCC
>WTSP01000411.1:0-47310 GCA_025331215.1 Actenoides lindsayi
AAATCTGGCTTTGCATCAACGGGAATTGAAGTTGTTGATGCACACCGTGGTTTATAATGTCACAGAAGGTTCATCGCAATTTACAAACCAAATTCATGTTCCTACTGGGTATCCTTCCCCCCCCCCCCCCCCCCCCAAACTGGTGCATAAATGTGTTTACAATGGTAATTATTCACACAGATTTTGAAGAAAAAAAATGCTGAAACAAGTGTGGTGAAAGCAACAGATCGCAAGACTGGGAAGTGATGTGGCGTAGGTAAAGTCATTTCAGAAATTCTTTAAATGTTAAGTTCATGAAGATAAATGTTAATTCTCTTACAGAAGAAAGATTGAGGTAGAGCAGATGGGGTCATTGCCAAGAAAATAGTTTGAAAGGAAGCAATGTGCACATGTTGACATTTCCTGCTTTTACATAATTTTTTTTTTTAAATAACTTGTGAAATAGCCTTGAGTGGAATAATTGTGTTTATTAGTGTGGTATGAAGACAAGCATTTCCAGCATCTCAGAAGGGCTGTCTTGCCCTGTACCTCTCCTCTGTTGTATTTGACCATCTCATCTCTGCCCAACACATGCTATTAGTTTTGTTTTTAAGAAAGCAAAATGCTGTGACTTGAACAAAAATTGAGCAGCATCTCTTACTCGCCCTATATGCAACCTTTTCCACCCAGAGAGGTTAAATGTAAGTAGGACTCTGACCACCTTCCCTTGGCTGCCCACTTGAGGTGGAAAGTCATTGGCCCTGCCTGCCCAGGGCACAGGTTTAATCTTGCTCTTCCTCTGAGCACAATTACAATTCATCTGCTCATTCCCACTCTCCCTACCTGAGAATCAGATCTGTGAAGCAGGTTTGGGAGGGGAGGCTGTTGGTAGGTTGAAGGCCAAGGAGTATCTTCCTCCCTTGTTCCTCCCAATATCCACCCATGCAGTCCCTGCCCCATGTGCTGGATGTCTTCTACCCCTCAGCGCCCAGATGATCCCCTGGATTTTCCCTGTGGGAATCCCAGCATTCTATAGGTCTACAAATAATGTTCTGCTGTCTTTTTTCAAATAATGTTTGAACATATGTTTTATATGAAGACCCTGATGGACAGCAACATCTGCTGCTCCCAACCAGCTCCTGCACTCTTATTTGGATTAAGTAATTACTTCATCAGCTGCTATCTGTGTCCTGTGTTTGCCCACTATCTGTTTCTGTCAGATCTTCTACAAACTACCCATTAAATAGTGATAATAATTAAATCTCCCCTCCACCAGGCATGTCTGAGCAGCGCAAGAAGGGCCCTCCTTGTCCCCGCAGCTGCCAAAGAAGATGCAGCTTGTAATGGTACCTTAATCACCTGCCTGCTCCACAATGGCCGGGACCACCTATTTGTTTCAAACAAGCTCTTTTAGCAGCTGTCAGATGCTAATGGCTTTCAGCTGCTAACAACCTGTGCCCTCTGCAAACCGAGGGACACATCATGGAAATGCGCATAAATATTAATGTGGGACTGACAAAACCAAAAGTGCAAGTATGGTTATCGCAGCTCTTACGTGAATATAGTGGAGTAGCCCCTGTTGGTCTTAGTATGATGAATGCAGGGCAAACATTTTGAAGTAATGCTGTCCTTTTGATGTTTGTGAGGAAAAAAAAAAATCCACCAAAGGTAGTGGGGTTGCAGGGATGGGTGAGTAAGAGCAGGATTTGTGCCCCTGCATAGTGATAAGTGTTGCTGTGTGTCGTGGGTGATGCTCTGGAACTTGCTATTGAGAGAAAAGAGCTGCTGTGTTTGATCGTTCTGTTTGCATCTCTCTTCTCAACCTGTGTATGAAGAATTGAAAGTTTCTCACCAGATCTGTGCTACATGCTTCAGGAACACAAAACCCCAGTGATGAAGTTCAGTGTTTTAGTTTTTAAATTAATTAACTAATTTCAAGAACAGTAAAGTAACTGATTTGATCAAGGCTTAATAATTTCCCACCATTTTAGCACCCTGAAGCCTCAAAGCTTTGACAGCAAAATAGAAACGTTGTGAGTCAGTCTCCTTAAACTGTTCTACAATTAGTTCTGTCAATGTGTCTGCGTGGGATTATTTGAAAAATACTTTGTTTGTAATGCACTTTTACTTTCCTCGGCAGATTCTGGATAGCTGTGCTGAGAGGGGATGTTCAGATTAAAGTATGCAATGGGGATGATGAAGATTCTCTAACAGCAGAGTCATTGGAAAAGGATGATAGTCTTCTTGAAACTGTTCCTTGGTAGGTACCTATGAGGTACGTAAGAAGCCACCAATACACATTTGCTCCTGTTCCTCTACCCTACAAATAACTTGCAGTAACATTCCAAGTCTATAAAGTGTTTTTAATCAGTCTTCTGTAAAAGTAATTGATTTTTGGGAGACTAGTAAAGCTGTCTTTATATGTCCCTGGCATCTCTTAACTCTACTGCCCAGAGTGAAGTTTGCCATTAAAATTCACTAAGAAGTTGCTGTCTGTAGGATTGTGTAAGAAGGTGCAGAGCTGGAAAGCGATTAAAGGATCAATCCTGCAAACTGTTGGAATGCAACCGATTTTACTTATGAGAGCTTCAGTGTGAAAAACTCACACTGCAGCCTGACTGCGCTCTCCTCCTTATTTGCACTGGCCCTGCTGTATACTGCTAGGGTAGGATTCAGTCTTGGGGGGGACTGACCACGTGAGAAATGTTTCTTGGATATGTGCGAACAAGACAGACTATGAAAGCATCCAGTTGATTAGCTTCATCTAAATCTGAGAGTAATTATAAATTGGTACCAGTACATTGATTCCTTTGCGTAATTGTCTGTGCAGGCTGTGTATGTATGTTTTTGTGGCAAAGGGGTCTTGTGAAAATAAAGTTAATTCAGTGTTTCAGATAAAGAAGTATATTTTAGTTAGAAATTGTTGTCGTAATAGTTATACAAAAGGATTCAAATATTCAGTAACTTGGTATGAATATAATATTAAAATATATAAGTGGTGTTCATGAACCATCAAAGAGCTTCCCACAGCCGTCAAGTTTTATTAAAATGAAGAAGAGAAAAGGAAAAAAACCAGAGCTGTGTGCTAATCCTTTCCTTTGTTGCTTAAGGGAAATTTCAGTATAACGTAGCAATTTCCATATCATTTGAATAGCAGTTGCAACCCATTGATGTTTAAAGTAAAATGTGCAACTACTATAATCAGCAGAACAGATGCAAATGTCTAGTCTGTCTTTAAATGTAGCTCCCTGCTTGCTGTCTCAATTAGATTTAGCATGGAAAACTCAATCAGATAATTAAAACCATAGAAGCTATTCTTTCATTTCTTTCATAGTAATAGTTTGTTCCAAAGCAAGTTGGGGTGAGCTTGGCTGGCTGCAGCGTGTGGCAGCGCGAGCGAGGGTCCCTGCAGCAAGATGGGCTGGGTCAGAGGTGAGAAAGGGGCACGTCCCCTGCCCGCTGGCCCCTGGGGACAGCCATGGCCTTTGAGTTCTGTTTCTGCCCGGTGGCATCCCAGTGCAAGTCTCTGCATATTTTTGTAAATAAGCAATAGCAAAAATAAATGACATTTAGCATTTAGATCCCAGACCAGTGGTTTGGTTTGTTCAGGGTACAGTGTAGCAGGTTGGATAAAATCCTGCTGAACTCCCTGAGCTATGTCATCCCAGGCTTTAGGTGACTTGGAACCATTCCTCAGAGGGCTTTTTAACTCTGGATTACCAATTTCTGTAAGGTGTCTGCTGGTAAAACCCCTCTTGTGCCTGTGTCTGGGGAGCTGCACTTGTCCTGGGTGAGGGAGGAAAGGGGTGTGTGGTGTCTGCAGCCCCCCCTCCCCTCCAGCTCCTGCTGCTGTGATGCCGGGCAGAACAGGCTGCTAAGGGGCAGGCCCAGGCCTCCTGGTTTTGGAAGTGCCTTCTAAGTTTTTCCTAGGTGGAGAAAGAGAATGAAATGGATGAGGCCTCACAAACAGGTTGCTGATGGGATGAGAGACCCTGCTTTGCTTCTTCTAAAAGACTTTCCTGGAAAAAGGCTGTTGTGTTGTATTTTGGGGGTTTTTAATTAGTAATTTTCCTAATCAGGAGACATACCGTGGAAAAGGATTTCCATCTTGTGGTCAGCTGTGGTAATAAAACACTCTTGCTGTTTTTCTATAGCAAACCAAAATGCTTTTTATCAGGAATAATGCAAATCTGTTGTAGTTCCTTGTAAAGGTAAATACTGAAGACCTCACAAAGTCTACTTGCTTTTGTACTTGGGAATGCCTACCTATTAGGAGGTAAAAATGTTTCAATATTAGCCCCCTTCAGAAAGTCATCTTTGGAACAAACCAGATTTGGATAAGGTGTAATATAAACTACTCATGGCAGAATATTCAATTTTGACAGGTTGTACAGTATGTCAGCCAGAGGAGCCATGTACAGGAGCCCAGACTCAATTATTTGTAGCCCTGGCCGAAGAGAGGCAATTACTCCTGAACTTCTGGGAAAATTTCTGTGCAGAACCAAATATTGTTGGTTGGATTGTTTTCTATTCCAGGATGACTCTTGGGCTCAGTACAACGTCATCATAACTTCATGCAGATATTTGTTCTTCAGGACAAATTTTGAAACTCATGCTCTAATCTCGAAATAGTAAAACGCTGCAGGGTTAAGTGCTGGAGTTCACCGGAAAATCTACTCATTTCAGTGGGAAAGATTTTTTTAACATATTAAATACAAAACAAATTTGGAAAGGTCGTATTAAACATTAAGAACTCTGACTGAAGGGCAGAGCTGTGTGTGCTGGAGAAGTTGAGCTGCCGGCATTTAGGATTTAGAGTAGGTTGGTTGTATCTTCAGTGTCCTTTAAATGTCCTCTATTATCCAAACCTACAAATACAAATGGGGCTGTTAAAAAGGAATAATTTGACTCTTGTGTTCAGTTTTTATCTTACTTGTCTGGTTGTATGCTGTGATGCACTGCTGATTGCACTGAAGATATTCTGACTTCAGCGAGAGCAGGGCCAGCCCTGAATACTTATAAGGAGAGTTAAATATGATCTCAGATCAAATTCTTATAGATACATGTAAGAACTTTAAAAGCTCTCTTTATTTTGAGGGCTTGTAACTAAAGGAGATGTTCAGTGTGTTCCTTAGTGGGTGCCAAAAAGCTTATTTTCAGAAGTGTCTGAATCTCAGGGAAAGTCATTGACTGCTATATTTAATCTGAAGTCTATGAACTGCTGCTGAAATCAAGTCATGTTCTTTTTGTAGGAATATTAAGAAAAAAATAGAGCATTTATGTGAAGAATCAGGAGCCATACATGTGAATTCTATGACACAATAATGTAGAATTATATAAAAAAAAAAAGTCTGAGGTGGTGCTTTAAATGCTACTGTAAGGAAAGTAGAAAACAAGAAAAAAACATGAACTTTTTGCAGTATTTGATAAATAGTTTCCAGAAAAGCTTACTTCCAGTGTTTGCACGTGGATCTTGTTCTATTGGTAACTGCAGTCAGTACGAGTTTTTGCCATTGTCTCTATTGAAACAGGGTCCAGTTTATTTTTTTTTTTCTTATGCAGAAGTATAAATCTTGGACCTTAATCAAAAGAACACTTAAGGAGGAAAATACTTTGTATTTTGTAAAGTCATCAGAACTACTGCTTAGTTAAAAGCATTAAGAAATACTCAAGGAAAAGCTTCCTTAAATCAAACCTCTCATTTAGCTTTTAGACCTTCCTGGAGAGTGCTGTGTTTATACCATTTATTTTAAGTGTGAGAACTTTGTCAGATCAAACCATTAGCAGCTCTCTGGGGAGGAAAAAGCCAAGCACCCGGCGCGGCTCGGATCTGCTGTGACGAAATCGTTCAGAGTTTCTACACTTCGGCGTTTCACTGCAGGAAGCGAGCGAGCGATGAGGGGAAATCAGCCCGGGGAGAGGCAGATAATCTGGGGAGGAAGGGAGCAGCTGAGCCCTCCCAGGGTGGCTGTTCACCAGCCGCTGGAAAAAAGTGACCTGGGCTCTCTGGGCATCCACGGCCAACCCTTGCGGCTGAGCTTTGGCAGATGATGAGTGATGTGAATTATGCACCCAGCAGGCCAGGCTGGCTGCGTCCCTGCGCTCCCTCTCTGGTTTTGGACTGCTCTGTGAATTGCATTATGTACATGGATGGACATTTCTTCTTGCAAAGTTTTGGGAGCTCCTGCCTAGTCCCTTACCCATGGTAGTGCCAAATTGAAGGGCTTTGCTGAGCGTGCTAGTGAAGATGCTGGTTGAGGGATGAACAACCTTTTTCTTCAATTCACTGGATCGCTTCCCTTCTCTGTTTTGAGCCACTGAGTAATTATGTCCTTTGAAAATCTTTGCTTCATTTATCTAATTCTTTGGACCTATAATGTTACACAGTGCACTGTATTTGTGTTGGTGAAGAAGTGTTTTATTTGTCTGAAATTGTGTTGGGAAATGCCCACTTGCTTGAATGGAGGTGAGGTTTGTGCACGTGCTTGAGTTTTCATTTCAAAAAGTTTGCCTTGCACAAGTAACTTGTAATACCCATGTGAGCTCTTGTGTATCCTGCAGTCCTGGCAACAGTGGATGGGCTCCATCCTCCCTGCCTCTGCTGTTTCCAGCCTTGGAGAGGACTATTTTGTGCAAGTTTTGGTTCCCACATCCTCAGATATTCAAAGTGTGACCAGAAAAATAAGTATGGGTGCTTTGGAGAGAGCTGGCTGACCAAATGGCCTGTTCTTTTTTGTCTTTTATTACCAGTTGCTAAGAAGTGTCTGAAGGAAGCTGTCAAGCACACTTTTGTGGTGTTACTTTCCATATAAATGACTTCTAGGGTCACCAAAGCAAGAGTGTGTGGGTGTGGAGGAAAGAAGTAGCTGCTCCCAAGGTCAGGAACAGCAGGGAGGTGTCCCAAGTGGGTACCGGCAACAACTTTCAAATAGACAGGGAACTATGTGTGACATGGGCTCTCATGGGCATGGTCCGTGCAGAGGTTCTTGTGCCTTGAAAGGGGCTCTCCTGGCTATTCTGCTTGGAATTGAAGTCCTGTGTTTTTGCAATCCCAGTGCACAGAGTGGAAATTGGTGGTAGAGTTCATGGTGCCTCATAGCGGGGGTTTCACTCACCCCAAACCTCAGTTTTTTCCATGACCCAAAATACAGCACTTTTTTTTTTCAGTTTTTTGGTTGGGTTTTTTTTCAGTCCCTGAGGTGTGGGCGAATGCTGTGACACTGGGCTGCCAGCTTTCACCAGCAGCATCCCAGAAATACTGGTTAATCACTAGTTTACTAGCTTATGGCCTTAGGCAAATCTGAAATCATTAACAGCCCATTTGTTGGGCTAAGGACTCTTTTTTTACTAGATGTATAATTTAATATATGGTACCTTTCATGCTTAATTATGCTCTTCAAAGCTTCTTTTGAAGGAATGTATTTTTCTGCATGCATGTATATAAAAGGGTTGGGAGCTGGCTGGCTTTGCTTGCATGCTACTCTGCATTAAAATCTAGATAGTTTATTTAAGAAGATTTTAATATAGATATGAATATTTCCCCCTTTGCTTGTTCTTTCATTATTTTTATCTTTGAATGGTTGAAAAATAAATACTGATGAATTACTAACATGTTTAGAATGGCATCATTTTATGCTCCATTGTAGTTTCTTGCATTGTTTTGGACAAGACGTAAACCCAAAGCCCTGATCAACAGGGCCATTGTGCCAGCAGTTTCCAAAGGAATGCGAGTCTTGATCTCAGTGTCCTGGCTGACTTCCAGCCTGGTTCACATTTTACTCAACGGCAAGTCCCATTTCTGTTCTCGCTAACCTCAGTGGGAACAGAGACCTGCCACTGTAAAGTGCTGCTAATCCCACGTGCCATTTGCATGCAGCCCTTGTAAAGCATTCTGGGATCAGTTTGGCTGAAAAAACGCTATGCATGTAAGATGCTTTTCATTGGCATCCCCAATCTGGTACTATATCAATGGAAAAAGGTTATGACTGTCAATCGGGATAATTTTTTTGAGCTAGACAGCTGATTCAGATGGATATTAAAAATGAATTTGATTTTCTTTCTGTGAGCTCTAGTGTCCCCTTCATGGAGATTAAAAATTTCCTGGTACTGTTTTCAGCTCCACAGAGCAAGCAAAAGATAATCTCCTGCTTGGATATACTCACAGTATTGCGATCCACTAATAGGATCTCCATACAGTTTTGACTTAACAGGCACTGGGAGAGGATAATCCTGTTTATTCGGTCATCCAAAACAGTGATGATCTGAGATAATCAGTGGGCTGAGAGCAAGGGAGGGGAGAGATGTGTGAGGTTCTCTTTGCCTGGATGGTTCATCTGGTCAGACGCTTAGTGCTGGGGAGGGGCTTGATCTCATTACTGCAGCCCCAGCAGAGCTCAGGAGAGCGTTGGAAACCTCCTCACAACACAAGCCATGGAGAAGCCAACCTGGTAAAACAATAGCCTTTGACAGAATCTGATCCAGATGATGTGCTCAACAATTTTAAATGGTTCTTTTTGCAACTCATTTAATATAAAAAGACTCAGATAAGTGTCCAAGTGGCCACATGAGGTACTTTGTGCAAAATGCTTTGTCTATCCAGAGGCAGCGATTGGGTGGTAAATGGATCATCTGCCCATAGGCAGTCATATTTGGCAAGTTAAACATCTTGTACTTGTTTCCAAATTTGCTAATTTTGCTAGACATGTGACACTGCTTTTTCACAGGACATTCAATATTTGTATGTGGATCTCTGTGAGTGTAGGAGCACATTCTGCAAATCTCTTTCTGAAAAATATAGTCTGTAAGGAACCTTCCATAGTGATCTAGAGGTAGGCCTTGAAACTGGGCTGTACAGAATCTCTTGAGACGGCATATTAGTGAGCTTTCAAATTATTTTCTGTTCTTGTGATCATTAAAGCTTTCATGCTTCATATTATATTGTAATTACTTGCTCATTAAATTCTTGGCTCAGGCTTCTGTGAAAGGCTATATCATCACTTCTATTTTATCTCCATCAATGTGAGTATTTAACAGTCAATACTTTCCTATTGGAGATATTTCTGTATTTGTAACAACTTTTACAGCTGACATGAGCCATGGATTAATTTCAAATAGTAATATTGACTTGTAAGCCTTGTTCTATGATCTCTGAGCTGTCATAGTCATAGGTGACAGATTTATAGTTTGGGAAGCCAGTAGCTATGGCTGAGCAATTGCTCATTAGTCTTTATAACTAATGCACGGTAGCTAGGTGCAACTCCTCACCATGGTGACACTTGCAAATATTGAACACACATAAAATGATTATTGGGACCTAGTATAATGCTTAATTAATATTTTACAAGATACTAGCTTTATTTAACTTTCCAAATGTGAGTGGATGTGGGGAGATGATCCAAAGGACAGAATGTTGCTGTGTAAAATTTATGGGCAGTCATGTGTGTGTGCTTGTTTTTAAAATAAAATACTTCTTTTTTTTTTCTTCTCTGCTGGCAGGTGTTCAGGGCTGTGCAAATGGCTCCTGTCAGTTTTATGTGTTTCTGTTGAATTATGAGCTCTGAGGAGTGGGTTCTTTCTCTCCTGCCTTCCTCCCTCCCTCCCTTTGCATTCAGATGCAGTCAGGGTTGCAGGGCAGTGTTCTTCAAAGTGCAGTAGGATACCTTGTGCAGAGCAGACCATGCTATGGCACAGCCCCAGATGGAGGAGCACAGCATGACCTGCTGTCTGCTACAGGCGAGCTCTCATGTACCCCAACCATCAGACCCTTCAGGCTCAAGATTTAGCCATTTTCTCTTGAAGAAATGGCATGTTTTGGGTGAGTAACACCAGATTCTTTACTAGAGTTGGCAGGAAATAAGGGAGGGTGGTGGTTGCAGACCTTTGGGGCTCTGTGTGTCTCTTCTAAAGCAACAGCAAAGGTTAACCAAGATTGTCAAGCCTTCTGGCATTGGCTACAAGTGGTTTTATAAATACATGAAAAATCTTACAGGGTTTGCAAATGAAACCACTGCTGTGGTTTTGTTGGGTGCTGGTACCTCTTAAAGCAGCCCCCAGGGAGCAGTAGAGTGGCACAGGCTGCACTTGGTTTGCTGAGACACCGCAGGACAGAGCAGGTTTCCCCTCAGCTCACACCTCTGCCAGTCGTGTGCTCAAGCCTGGCTGCAGTTCAGCCCCATCCTTGGGAGGCTCTGGGCAGCCCATCTTACTGGAGAGGACTCTGGGGGGGAGCCTGTCCCTGATCATTCTTCCACCCAGCAAGGCCACGCAGCCAGGACACAGCGAGGACCGAGTGCTCAGTGATACCGGTTCATCGGCTGAGCAATGCTCAGCCTCCCTGCACCGTGCCTACCCGAAGCTGCTGTTGACACAGCAAGCTGCCTTTGCGGCACCAGAATCAGCCTCTGGCTGAAGCTGACATTGGGTAGGTGATGCTGGTGGTGTTGGAAGTGTGAATGCTGCGCTTCCAGGAGGTCCGTTCTAATGCTCCAGTGCTGCTTCTTCTCAAGCATTATGGGAAATCCAAGCAGCCATGGCACCAAAATGTTCCCTTAGGAAATGAGCCCCTAGACTACTTCTGAAGTGGACTGCTGTGATGACTTTATTCCAGATTTCTATGCATTTTAACTGGAATTCATTGCACCTAAATACCAATCTACAGACTAGGAAAAAAGTTTCACCTGATAGAGGATGCATCAGCGCATCTATCTAGACAGTGGTCACACCATCCTCAGACGTGATCATATCCAGGTGCTTTCCCTTGGGTTATGTCCTAACAATCTGAGATACCACTACCTATTCATAGCCATGACCTCTTATAGAAATGACATGATGACCAACAAGGAGGAGGCTTGTGAGTGCATAGCTTCATAGTGTGGAAACCATGGAAGAAAAACTTGTTTCTCAATGCTTAAGTTTATACATTTCCCTTCTACAGCTAAGATTTCCTTTTGTAATTTTTCCCACCATAACTGTAAAATAGCAAACATTATCAGATCTTTTAAACCCAGGAGCATTCTTCTGCAAGCAGGGAAAAATAAAAAATAGCCCATCTTTACTCTTGTTTGTCACATGGCTCAAAGAAGTGCTCATTAGTGTGTGTCCAACCCCTTTATATGAAACTGAGAGCAGTGAAGACACTGATGATCACTTCTATTTGTCTACATTGAGTCCTGCAGAGATGACAGAAAAAAAATCCTGCATTAAGAAAATTATAAATTCCTCTTCACATTAAAATAAAATATCTTTCCAATGATGAAAAGATTTGGGTTTACTCCAGTGTGATTTTCCCTGTGTGGTTGATTTTTGCCCTTTTTTTCAGCTTGCTCTTTGTAATCCATCTCCAGTTGGGTTTCTTCTTTCCAAGTCTGACAGATAGCATGATGCTACAAATTCTGACCTGTGACAGCTTGAGGACTGTGTTTATTTGTTTAGACAAAAATCTCTTTCCTTCCAAGTCTATTTTAAATGCCATGGAAACGTTCTCTTGGTCCTAAAGTTTTGTTTGTCATTGTTAGCTCTTAAAAGCTTGGGCTCGAGGTCAGCAGTGACCCAGCCATCCTTGCAGGAGGCATCTCCCACAGTCCAGGGGTAGCTTCAGGAAGTCACCGTAGGGTGATGGAGGAGAGAGGAAGATCAAGAGATAAGAACTTTTCTATATGATTTGAAATGTTTTTTGGGTTTGTTTTGGGGTTTTTTTGAAATGTGTACAACCAGAAGTAACCATGAGGCAAGAGCTGAAAGTTGAAGCTGTGCAGCACTCAAGACAGGCCCAGACCAGTGCCAAGGGACGATCTCTGGTGAGTTTTGTTTCTTCTCTGTCCTCACAGTTGGCAACATGCCATGATTTAAAACCACTGTAGCATTAACTGCCCCATTACACACAGCAGAAAGCTGAGTGACTGACCTCATCTGCTAGAACAAGTGTTTTAATCCTGTCCAAAGTTCAAATCAATCAAAGGGTCAAACTTGTTTAAGGCAGTGAGTGATAAGAGAGAGGATGGCTCAGGAAGCTCATTCCCAGCCACCGGAACAGAGCCAGCCTGGCTGCAGGAACAACTCCAGATAGCACAGACCCTAGAAAATGGTGACAGCTCAGAAACCGAGGGCAGAGCCTTTCCCCTTGCTGGAGTCAGTGGCTGTAGGCAACTCCTATCAACTGCAATAGAAGAAAACTGGACCCTCTCGAATAGAACTTCAGGTAATTCTCCCAGCAAAGTCTGATCAAGACTCAAGTTATGGTTTCTTTAATTCAGTGAGGTTTTCAGTCAGTTTCTGGAACGGACTGTTAGGGGAAAATGTGGTTTTCTAGCTGAAAGATTTGTCCCTGTGAAGAAGGAAAGACCTCTCACCCGTGACAGATCTCTGGTGGCATCTCCATCAATATGGGCATCGTATTTAGAGAAATGCACAAAACTTCTGGTCAGGAAGAAAAGTTTGAGGAAAGCTGAATCTGCCTGAAGAAACAGAGCAGTCTATCCTCTTTGGGAATGGTGGGAAGGAAGAGGACACTCATATCTTGCTCAGTTGAGACTCTAACAGACCTTTTTCACACACTACCAAAGGCAGAGTTTTTCCTTCCCAGTGCTCTTCTGTGCATAGCAGAACGTTGGGCTCTGTTGAAAACTTAACCGTCTGGTTCTGCTTCTGGGTGGGACTGCTCAGCACCTCCAGCAGCTCTTTGGGAAACTTTTTCCACAGTTTGTATTGGCTGCTTTTCCAAGGATCTAATTACTTTATTAAAAACAAACAAACCAAAAAAAAAAATAGGAAGAGGCAGTGAGGACTTCTTAGGCTATGTTCCTGCTATTTGAATTATGATGGGGGACATTACAAGGGAGCTAAAAAGCCCATTAGCCTCCATGGCACATGGCCATGCTTTCATAAGCTTGCAAGGGATGCATTTTTTTTCTATATACCTTTTTGGTTTGGGGGTTTTTTTGTTGGGTTTTTTTTTTTGTTGTTCAAAGAAGGCATTCTCCAGGGGCCAGCTACAGTAAAAATCCCTGGTCTTTTTGGCAGAATTCCCTGTTACTTACACAGCCAGGATTTTCTGTGCTCCAGCTCTTCTGAATGACCCACACTCTCAATGCATCCAGGGCAAATGAGGATCTTTTGGTTCAGGGCTGAATCTGACCATCTTTCTTCTATGGAAAATATGCCAGTAATTCTATGGGTGGGTGAAGAAAGGTGATATTCAAGATGAGGAAAGGTGACCCATGCTGCTGGCCTCCTGTTAAGAAGAAGGATGGTCTGAGGATCAAGCCACAGACCTGCTGCATCACAGGACTGCTATTGTTCGTTAGATCCGATAGGAAGTGGAGGAAGGACCTCCAGACCTGGAAGGAGGCTACAGCAGCCTGGGGCTGTGCTGGTGGATGAACAGCAACTCATTTGTGTTATCACACATTACTCATATCTAACCAAAAGTGAGCAGTAACTGAAAGCACCATGGCTCAATCTGTGCTCAGGTCTGCAGAGGCACTCAGTGCAGGCAACAGGCATTCTGTGATATTTTGGACCTGTTTCTGTTGATGATGGTCTTCTGAGCAGCAAGCAATACAGTGGCCCCAATTTTGCTAAGCCAGCGGCCACTGCACAGTGGCTGCAACCCAAAAACATTGTCATGGTTGTAAGAAGTCCAGGGTCTCCCTTGGGAAGGCAGGAGGCTTCATGGAGCTGGGATGCAGGTGAAGACCAGGCAAAAGTTCCCTATAGCCCAGCTTCAGACTGCTCAGCCCAGGAGAGCATCTGCACATCTAGGCCCTCCAGCCTCAGAGGTTAGATCTGCTCTGCTTTTTACTCACCTTCAACCCCACTGTTGGCAAAAACATTACCACCAGCAAGACTGCAAGAGGGCATGGGTTTTTTCTGAGCTCTGATTCATGAAACCAGATGTGCCTGTGCTTTTTTCAAGCTCATTTGAATGCATGCAATGGACTTTAAGCTTTGAAAAATCGTCAGTTACCAGATGTCTTAAATTGTCTACCTTGCAAAACCATCAGTTACCAGATGTCTTTTAAACTGTAAACCTCTGTAGCCAGAGGTTAAAACTGTGTCAAAACAGTCACCAATAAGAATTTATATTACACTTAAATTAACTATTATTTCTTCCAGCTCTTTCCCCTGAAAATTTCTCTCACGGAAATTTTATGGCTCACAATAGATTTGCCACCTGCCCATCGCTATAGTTTCAGTCCCAAATTTACTGATAAATGCTTTTAATAATTAACAGTTGCAGGGGCTCTGTACCTCTGATGGATATCTCATCTCCCTGACAGTAGAAGAAAAGGCCTGTTGTAACTGGAAGAGTCATGAGGGCTGTATGCTGGTGCAAGGTACCTGCAGCTCTGCCATCTGGGTCCAAATGCAGATATTCTATGACTGGAATTGTTTGTAAGCAGAATTTTGTCCTGGGCCTAGTTTTGAACTCGAGGTACCTGGAGGAGCAGGGATGCTTGCAGAGTTCCTAAGGTAGAAGAGGAGTGGGGGTTGTCTGGGGCTGTGAAGGAGCTGTGCAAGTCAAAAGGACAAACAGGTTCTGCCGTGACTTTCCTTCCTAACCCGGCTCTCCAGGGTCTCATCCAGCCTCTGTGCTGGCTGCCAAAAGCTCATATGGAGTGGCTATTTTGGGATAAAGCAACACCAAGTATTACTTCAGAGATATTTGGAGAGACACTTAATAAAATCAGCTAATAAGGTTTGACGTGCTGAAGATTAGAAAGAGCCATTCCGAACATCTGCCCTGACCTTGGAGGTTGGAGACTCAACAGAGACATGTGTGTCCTGGGGCTGGGATGCCCTTTCCTCAGGTGGCTGCTGGGACAAAGCCCACTGCTGCGTGCTGCACAGACAGCTCACCTCTTCACAAAGCCATCTCTGAACTGAGGGGGCAAACCAGCAGGATAACCTGGCACTGGCTCTTTGCCTTCAGATAAAAAAAACCCCATCCATCGCTAAGCTGTTGTGTGCTCAGAGGCTGCGAGCAGCCAAGCTCTCTGTGCAGCAAGCAGCTGGGGGTAGTCACTTCAACAGTTGTCTGTCCCTGGGTAAATCATCCTGTCCCTGGGTCAAAGGCTGATGTGGTTCACACTGAGGGAGCCGGGGGGTCCCAGCTGACGGTCGGGGAGCTCCGCTGAAACAGCAGAGCTGCAGCACTGCCCTCGCCGCCTGTTACAGGTACGGCTGCGAATTGCTTTGAGCTTTCAGCTTCTGGTTTTGTTTTGATGGTTTGGTTTTTTTTTTTCCTTTTTTGTCATAGGACCAGCCCAGAATAGAATCACGAGGTTGGTGTTTATTACTTTCCAAATAATCTATACACTGTTTTTAGTGCTGACACTGTGTATGAAAGGCTGTGTCACCGCTGCGCTCATGTTTCCATGTGACACTGAAGCTTACTGTTTTTTCCCATTTCATAACTAATAAGTGAAATGAGTTTGACAGCTTGGTTTCAGCTTTAGCCTGTTGGTTCCCATGTCACAGATAGGCTCAGTTAGCAGCAAATTCTTGTCAGGAGAAGAGAATTACAGATCAGGCTTGAAATGTGCTAGCGTCCAGTGCAAAGTTTTAAATTCTTGACCAAAGTTAGATAAAACCGGCTGAAAGTGTGACGTTTGAAATAGACTATCTATTTATCTTTTCCTTCTGACCAAAAATACCTAGAGTGGAAGCAGTGCCTTATTTGCATCCAAGCAGAGAACAGTTGAGCTCCTCTAAAAAAAAAAGACTAAATACAGTATTTTAAATAGGCTGTTTTGTTTTTTTTTTTAATCTGTGCAGCTTTCCTCCTCTATATGTATATATATTATCTATTAAAAAAAAAAAAGAGAAAATGGTATGTATGTATATACATATTTTAAAAGAAAACAGAAATGATTGGTTTTCAAGGTGTAGGAAAGCTTACTTAACTGGTAATAAGAAAAAAATGTTAGCTCTCCCACAGTAGTCATTAATAGCTCCAAGTTCCAGCCTGAGTACAGATGGAGCTTTGATTTTATCACAGTTTTGCAGTGAGTATACGCTGTATATCCTGCTGCTAATCCCGTGGTGAAAATCAGCTCCTCTTAACACCTGGTGCCAAGACAGAACCATTTGCCTGAACCTGACACAACAGATTTCAGCTACAGCATGTGCAGCCTCATGGGCTGGATTTGGGCATATCCCGGCTCGATAGGTCAACGCCAGGCACTTTCTCTGACTTGTGTTGTGTGCTGAGGTCCTCCCGCTTCCTTGTGTAACATCACCCCTCCGAAGCTGCTGTTCTGGGCTGCCCTCCTGGGTCGCTTTCAGCTCAGCTATTTATTCAAGCTCCATTTTTCTATGCTCGTTGGGGACTGCTCCTCCCTTCTGGGCACACAGAAAGAGGATTTGTTTTTAGACAATGTTTTTAGTTATAGTTTCCAGCAGGATGAGCTATCTCACATCACAGCTTGGGTGAGGGAGGAACAGCATGTGAAATACAGCGGCTTCTGGGGTCAAATGAGGAGCAAGTGCCTGAGGAGCTGGGAGCCCCGGGCTCTCAGGCTGCAGCCCTGGGCTTCGTCAGGGTGATGCTGTTTACTGAGCCTCGCCGGCTGGCTGGGACTGGGCAGGGAGCATGAGTGCTGTAAAAAACGGTGTCAGATGTAGAGTCCTGATGGGTTTGGCCTCTTTGCTAACTTTCAGCAATCAGACCTTGTTCTTTAAGAGTTTTCTAGAAGCTGAATGGAGGACTTTAGGGGGGTTTGGAGAGGCTTTTTTGGTAGTGATTTGCTAAATTTATGTTTTAGATCTGAAGGGCCCCTTAGCCTGACCTCTCGTATATAACACAGAGTATTGAATTTCATGCACTTAACTCCCACAGTCTATCCAAGAACTGGCTGACCACAGTGCTTTCCTAAAGAAAATAAAATACCCTTAAATGCAGTTATTTCATCATGGTAGAAATGTTTATTACTCCTAATAACGTGCAGATCGCACAGAGTCACGTGCATTTTCAGGAAGGCTCTCGGACAAAGATCTCCTGACCAAGGCTCTCCCTGCCTTTCTCTTGACCCCATTGCTCTCCCCCTATTGCACTCTGCTGCTTGTCTCCTCTTCTGGTCATGCTGGAAGTTAGAAAGACACTAAATAAGCTAAAGGGGCAGAGGTGGAAGAGGTATCCAATTTGGGAATAAGGAAGGGGCAGGCTGGAAGTGGGGATCATTTACCCATCCAAGCAGCAACAGGGTTAATCTGACTTTGCCCTGCATTTAGGTGGGAAATTGTCTGCTCAAAACATGTATTTATTATTCAACACAGATGTTCACAACGATGTATGAGCCATCAGTACTCTTCCTTTGCCTTGCAAGAGTGGTGTGACACAAACCCTGTTGGGCTGGGCACTTCACCAGTACAGAGCAAAAACCTGTCCCCACCGCAGAGAGGTCTCAGACTGATAAGGTAAGTACTTATCCTCATCCAGTAATTCCCTTTGTATTTTAAGAGTCTGGGAGAGGGACAGTAATATCTGGGTACTGAAAAAAACAATGCCAAATAAATTATTTCATGTAACCGCATGAGATAGGGAGAGCTGAGACAGATGTGTTGCCAGCAAGCACTGACCTGCCTGGGGTAATGGAATATTGGGGGTTTGGGGGGGGTGTGGGAATGCACAAGATCTGGAAAGTGACCCTGTGGCTTTTCTAAAATGACACAGGTGAAGATATTCTAGAGATTATCCTCCCAAATCACAGTGGTCAAGGGCTTAATGACTTAAATAGCTGTCAAATGTCTGCTTATTATCAATCACCTATCATTAGTTGAACCACATTAATGAAAGTTTCTTGATAGAAGCTGCCTTATCATCTGGAAGTGAGATACCCAGCCTAATGTGTTCCTGCAAGGCTTGAGGAAATGCTCCTTTCAGCAGCGGGAGAGACGATGTGTCTCTTTCCTGAATTAGGCTGAGTCAAACGGTCAGTCAGGCTTTCCAGAAAGAAGCAATTTCTTTCACCTTTTGGTGTTAAAGGACTGCATTATCCATGCGCCAGAGAGGATTGTGGCTGCCTTTAGCCAATTTAGAGTCCAAGCAAACACACCTTGCTGGCCATTTGCAGTGGCCTGTGCTGAAGGCCACCACAGCAGTGTCATGGCACCCTGAGGGGAGAATACAGGGTGTTCACTGTACATCCATCTGCCATAACACATACCTCCCTGGAGAGCGTGGGTTGAAAATGGTATTTAATATTGTTGATTATGATTTTTCCACAGTTATTACCTGGGTTGTGTTTTTTTCACTGTTCGGCTGTCTTCTCTCCCTCCATCTGCCAGCCCTGTAATCCACCTCCTCTTATCTCAGCGCAGTTCTCTCCACCTCTTGCTCATTCTCATTTTATTGCCTAGCTAATCTCATCCTCCTGCTTTTCCTGACACGGCTCCCCCCTCCCTATCTGTGGAGATTAAATCACTGCTCCTTTTGTTTGATGCCACTCAAAATTCCCTCATTTCACTCAGGCTTTGGGATGCTTCCAGGCACTTTTACTGTTGTTGCACACATCCATTTTCCTGGCACAAAAAGGCTCGTCAGTATTTGATAGAAGTGTTAGTGAGTCCTCATTTCTACCAGTTCTCAGAGATGTCCTGATGAATGTGAAACAGAGCTGAGCTCAGCCTGGGACATTCACAGTGCAACAGAGGCAGCTATGTGTGTCTGGGCACCACAGGAACACCAGCAGGATGCTTAGGACAGTTCTGCAGTGCTGTCAGAGCCTGCCACCTGAACATTAGTTGTGAAAAATCTAGATCTAGATCTCCAAGCTACTGAAATGTGAAGTTTTGGGAGTGGTTTCTTATACTGTTAGGTGCTGTATCAGCATAGTTAAGCCATCAACCCTATTTACAACATCTAAAAGCATGCCAGTATTCATGGCCCAAACAGCCTCTCATTCCAGTTACTGCTGGGAGTTACTGAGGGGTTTATGCTCAAAGCTGTAACCAGCCTTCCTGCTCAAAGGTGTAAAATGCATTCTGGTTTGGGGTCAAAACTGCAGGTATGGGTGGGGCCACTGGATTTTCAAGCTGCATGTTTCTGGCACTCTCCCCCCTGCCTGCAGCTGAGAGCAGTGCTGGAGACTCTCCTGCCAATATTTCCTCCATTTGTGTGGCTGTGCAAGTGCACTGACCTCAGTGCTTTTAATGTTGGGTCAGAACTGAGACCAGCAGACCCTTTAACCGTCTGGCAAACCCCAGACAATTTTGAAATGGCTTATGGCTGAGGGACCAAGTCCATTTGCAGGACTCCTTGCAGCTGCCAGTCTGCTGTTCTTCCCCAGTGTGAGCACCCAAGTGTGTTTGCTGCTGGCAGCTGGATGAGGACAAGTCTCAAAGTGTTGATTCAAATAAAACCCCCTCTGAGTACATGGGAGATACTCCCCTTAGTGAGGTCTGCTGCTTTTTGGCCCTAATCATTGGGTTTAGGTATTCATTTTTAATCTGTTGGGGGGTTTATCTCTTGCCTTAATTCTTCACTTGCAATGCCAACCATGATGGATTTGTTGTATCTTCCCTCACTACTTTTATCTGCCGACATGTTTTAAATAAGCTTAAAGAGTACACGAGCTTTAAAAAAAAAAAGAGCGGGGGGGAAAACCACACACACCAAAAAAATACCCCAGGCAGTTTATGATAAAAGCCAGCAGCATGCTTTTAAAAATAGACCAGGCAGCCCTGTGAGAGGTGCCGAGTAAGTGGGTGCACGGGAGGGGAGCGGAGCAGGCTGAAGAGGCATTGTTTAAATACAAGGTAAATAAGTGGCAGGGGGAGCTGCAGTTCATTTTGTTCCCTTACGTGTTGCTCAGATAATGTAACGTATCTTCAGGCATCCTGGTTCTAAAAATGGATGCAGCTCTTGGGTTTCACCGGGTGACACTCAGGCTGCGGCTCCCGTACCGAGTCTCCTGCGAAGCGTCGGTGGGAGCGTGCGCACAGGAGCGAGGGCACGCCAGTGAAGTGGCATTTCGTGTTGCAAACCCAGCAGCAATACTCAGGTCTCACCACTGGTACTTTATGAAGAAGACTTTTGCAGGGAAGCGTGTGTGCCTTTGTATTACACCGAGGTGCCTGTTGCAAAAGGGGCTGCCTGTAAATCCCTGAGGTCAGGCAATGTTTTGTTAAAATTATCTTTCCTGCTATGGTTGACCTGTGAAAAAAGTAATTGTCTGACTTTGACAATGGCACTTAATTAGTAATTCTGTATTAAAGTGTCCTTTCCAGCGAGTCATTTCACAGAAGCAGAGTTTAGGATTGAAGCTGGTTCAATATAACAAAATAATTGTCTTGAAAGCTGCTTTGGCCTTTTAATGGTGTTTTTCTTTGGTCTAAATATACATGAGAAGTTGGGAGGATGTGTAAATCTGAGCAGAGGATAAAAGAGGGCAAGAGAAGGACTCAAAGATCTTGTCCAAACTCCATGCTATTGCATAATTGTGTGAGCTGGCTTCCCCAGGAGAGGACATCATCCCAGGGAGTTGCACTAGTCACCGTTCCTCTCTCAGAGCTCCAGGGTGAGCGTTAGTGTCTTTTATCTTTCTTCTTACCCTCCTCTCTCCTGCCTAGTTGAGCTCATCTCAGCTCTGAGAAGAATGAGTATTTGCTAACCTTCAGTGGCTGTGGCAATGAACAACTGCTCCCAAGGAGACTGTTTGAATTGGACACATGCTACTCACTGGCATGGAGAATGCTCCATTCCTTGGCTAAATGAATTTTCTCAGGCTGCCCCTGTTCTGTAAAAAGCAAATTCAGGAGAGAAAGGGCAGTAGTGCTCCTTGACCAAACCATGGCAACCAGGTAAGTTCTCATAAAGAAGGTGGCAAAACATGCAGCCTTCCTCCTGGTTATAGTGAGTTCCCCTGTAAAGTTGGTGCCTGTTGAGTGAATTGTTGATTACAAGGTCAGTTAGCTGTAGATAATGATCTAGAATAATTGTGAGTAATGAATCGTTATATTTGAGGAGTAGCAAGTTACATTAATGCATGTTTTGGACTTGTTTTAATCAGAATGGAAAACAGTGCTATGCATTTTTTTGTTGTTCTGCTTTCATTTCCAAATGTTGGGAAGTAAGCTAACATGGCCTGAGTTTGTAAGGTCTTGAGATGCTTGACTGAACAATGTTTAATCTCTCTCCTGAGTTCTTGAGCTGGTCTAGGAGCCGCAGCTCCTCTCGAATCAATACATTTGCCCTCACCTTCAACAAATGAGATTTTGACCTGTTACTGAGAAAACATGAAACTTCTAAGCTAAAAGAGAAAAAAAATGTTGTGTTGTCCTAATACTTATGAGTGGTAGTGTTATATGGCAGTTCTGGTTGAGGTGTAGCACCCTCATCTAGGAAACGTAGATTAAAGAGAGATTCATCCCCCAGGTGAGTCAAGGGAGCAAGACTGATAGCAAGACTCATCAGATCCCTCAAGCTCCTTCTGTCCCCATTTGTTCTCAATCCCTTTCAAGAATCATAACGTGTCCCTGGGTGAACTGAAGCCTGACACAAGCTGTTGTGCTTGATTTGGGTTTTTTTGGTGTGGTACCAAGGTTCAGCTGGTTTGATGTTGGGGGAGCTGTGAGCTGTGAACAGTAGGAGGATTTGAATTCACAGCCTTTCTTTTAAATAGATCAGTGGTTCCGGGAGAGTTAGTGGGACTGCTGCAAGTTTTTTGCTGGATTGATGCCTCTGGAAGTGTTTGGAAAGATCTGACAAATCTTTCTGTCTCTTGAAGGTTCACACTGGTGTTAGCCCAACCACAACTGCATGAGGCAGACTGTTATTGTTTCTGTCACTGCTGGGAAGAGACACCTTTGCCATTCGCAGAGCAAAGCGCACTTCAGGGTTCAAAGACAAAAGGTACCAACTGACATTTAATGTTGCTACTAAATATATGTCAAAAACTGATATAGGTTAGGACTAAATTAGTGCATTTCTCCAGATGTTTTCACAGTTGCCCTGACTGCAACACAGTGGGTTATGTTCTGAGCTGTAAGGCACTCAAACTGGTCTTTCTTCTCTCCACGGATGTGGTTGCTCCTAGCATGATCAGGTGCAGACTCCCACTTACTAAGTGCTGTAAAAGGCATCACTGACACAAAGTGGAAAATTCTCCTTGGGGTGCAGAGCTTTTAGATGAGGCAGTCAGTGGGAGTGACTGCTTATAGACATGGCCCCAGGCTTTGAGATGTGAATTCATGTACAATGTCTTATGTGAAAGCAGCTATTCTTGCTCTTGCCAAACTGCTCTGAAGACCCATACAATGGTGTTAATTGTAAGCCACAGGCTGGCTCTTATCTTTCAATTGTTTTTCTCTAACAATTTTAAGAAGAGCTCAGCATGTTCTCAGTAGGAGCTGATAGATGCTGAGCACTTCTGAAATCCTGCCAACTTCATTTAGGTTCCTAAATGGGAACTGAGTGCTTTTCAACATATGATCCTAAGGGTGCATTTTATAACACTATAGCTCTGTCCATCTCATTTCTTTCCTCTCTTACTGTTCCCCAGCATGCTCCCAGCAGTGGCAATAACACTAGGAGCACCAGGCTAGTCAAGGCTTGAGTGATGTCTCAGTTATTATGTCAGCTGCAGCAACACTGAACAGAATTAAATGACAGCAGTTAAAAGGCGGGTGCCTGTCTGCATCCAGTCTGCAGCAGGGTCCCCATCAGCACTACCACTAGTACGGATACAGTGGATTTTATACATATGTATGTATGTATATGAAAACAAAATTCTAGTGAAAACTCTGCTGCCTTTTTCAGAGTATTTCATCCTGTGTTTCAGGCTGTATACACTGTACTTGACAATGGTCTGACTGAATTTCAGGATTCAGATTTTCTCCTACGTGGGTTCTTGGGGCAAATATAATAAATATTTTTTTTAGTGTTTGCAGGGCAGGGGCAGAGGGAAGACAGGCCTTTGTCTGAAGCTTTTCCAACAGAGTTAGTGCATGGAAGGCATCTGTTTCAGTCCTGGGAGGCTGACATCCTCTCCCAGCAGAGCTGGCAGTGAGTGGAAGAACCACATGTCAGAAAATCTGGGGGGGCCACGCGCTGTGGACAAAAGTATGGCAAAGAATTTAAACATTAGGGACTGGAGTGATGTCAGAGGGCTGGCTAAAAGTGATTAGCATAGCGGTCAGGAATGTGGTGTTTCAATAGCCGCTCCAGAAGGATCTGCAGCCCCATTGACTTTTGCAGTGTCAGGAAAGAGCCCTCGCATGCCGGCTTTTGCCAGTCTGAACGGGTGACCGTGCAGGGCACTGTGTGCCACGATCACACAGCTCCCTGCTCTGGCTGCTCACCGGACGCTGCGCACCCTGCCCCACGTGTCTGCTGACTGGGCTATTTTCCTTTGCTCCAGGGAAATCTGATGCCCCAATGACTCAGGTGGCTACAAGGCATCGCCAGAACCCCTCCGATGCTCTCCATCAGCGTAAGGCCACAGCCTTGCTGGTTACCCTGGGCCAAAGTGCTAACAGCCACCTTTGGCTGTGGTCTGGCTGGTGCTAGCTGGGTGGTGTGTCAGTGTGGGGTTTGGGTGTTTAGTTTCCACGTGTGTCTGTCAGGTTTGGCTGTTGTTTCCACTGCTGCCTGGATTTTGGTCTCTTTGGAAACGCATCCAGCAGGACTGAGCATGTGTCTGTGGTCACAGTCACTTGTTAATTTCCTTTTTCTTTGTTTTTCCTTCTGATTTTGAAGTAGCTCAATCAGAGTGTGCAATCTAAACTAAAACTGGGTAGAAGGCCTGGCTGACGTGAACACTTACAATTTTAGTTGAGGTGGGAAAAGAATGCGCTCATTCAAGCCCTCACTAGGGCAGGGAATTCCCTAGCTTATGTCTAAATATGGCATGCAAAAGCAGAGCACAGGCAATGCAATACTTCACTGAGTATTGTTTAAAAGGGTGCTTAGCACCGAGCAGCAAGTAGGATTCTTGTGAAAACATGGCACAAGGAGTTGTTTGACAGATTCTGACATAGTAAAGTCTTTATGAGAGGTTAGAAAAAAAATAAAAGAAGGACAAGAGAGACACTGCAGAGTACATGAAGCCAAAAGCATACTCTCTGCCTAAGAAGAAGGTAGAATAAAAGGCACTTAGCACTGTGTCATACCCTGCACGCTCTGTGGGTCTCACCCTATTAGTGATAGGTGGCACCAAATTAAAAATACACTCCTAAATAATTGCCTGTTATCAGTCATTCAGCAGAGGTGAAGAAGAAGTAGGGAGAGCAGAGGAAGAGACTGCTATGGCTTGAACCCACTGACCAGAGTCTGTATCACAGACTTTCCTGGTTGGATGGACCCATGCTCTGCTGTCCTGATGTTGCTATGCAGTGTTTCACCCTGCAGGTAGTGGCATTTCACCATCAGATCTTTGGAGACAGTGCTTAGTACCAAGCAACCCTGTGATTTGTGTAGGTGTCTCCCTTCTTGCAAAGCTTATGCTGAGGTGTGGCTTTGAATACATATCACAGCAGTGAGCAATGATTTGTGCCTGGAAAAAAACCCATCTCCTAATACTTCCATCACATCAGGAGACATTGTGAGTCCCTCACATCAGAAAGGCCTTTATACATCTCAGCAATAGGTATTTTGTCTCCAAAATTCCTAGTTCTGCTCTTGAAATATGGCCATTATGTGAGTGTGTTTTGAGGGAGGGAGAACTTATCTGGGATTCAGTCCACTTCTGGAGGTCTCAGGTGAGGACACCTTACTCAGTGACTCTATTACTGATGTCAGCTACTCAACAGGCTGTGTAGCTCACACAGAGGTCTTGGCTTTGCCTTCCCCATGTGAAGTGAAGCCCTCCCCTGAATTCACCTTGAAAGCAGCTTCAATCACAGCTGTAGCCTCCTCATGTCAAAGGTAAGACACTTTTCCCAAGGTTGGTTGATTGGATGGTGCCTTGCAATGTAAACTAGAGTGACAGAGGAGACAAGTAGTCTGTAATTAGCACGTAACCTCAGGCAGTTTTGTTGTTCCTGAAATACAAGGACTAGATTGTCTTCTGCTGCAATAGTATTGGCTTAAGGTGAGCCCATTAGTTGCTCTGCATTTGTACTAGTGTCACTGGAAGCTGTTCCCTAAGAGCTGCAAAGCCCTCTAGTATGGAAAAGGAACCAGGATGTCACAGATCCACTCCTGTGGCATCTTCCAGTAAAACCAAAGGGAAACACATCATGTATTTTAATGTGTTGCCCATGAGATAGAATCAATGGCAAAGCAACAGAGTCCAAGAATTTCTGAGTCATTTTAGCAAACCTCAGGAGAGAGAAAAGACACAAGGGCACGCACGCGCACAGACACACACACACACATGCCTTTCTGAGCATTTCAGTTGATGTTGTTAATTGTAGTGGACCTGCTGCAAATATTTCTGAAAGTAAATATTTGATGTCCCCATCCACTAGAAAATAAGTAGAACCAACCGCCTGCCTACTCACCTGGTCATCCCAACAAAACCAAGCCAGGGCTGAGAATAAACAGCAACGACTGCTGAGCTTTTGTAGTCAGCTTCTCTATGAACAAGAGCTGTGACAGGAGAGCAAACAACACCTGCCTGGGAGGAACTGGGCTGAAAAGGGAGTGGAGGCTGGTGGGCAGAGGCTGTTTGTGCAGCCGTTGGTCTCCAGGGTGGGGCTGCTGGCAGAAGCAGGAGGAAGATGTGATATCTCTATCAGCCCATGCTAATGCCATGCAAGAGGCAGAGTGGGTGAGCACCTGGCTTCCCTGTGCCCTGGCTAGTGAGCAATGGGTAGCGGCTCCTCGGTGCCTGCCAGGAGGAAAGCCTCTGGAAAGCTGCCCCCTGCTCTTGGCTGGTCATCCCAGAGGACAAATCTCAGGGTTGTCATGGGAGAAAAAGGTGGACAGTCCCTTGTCTGGCAGAGGAGGCAGATCATTCACCACTCACGCCTCTACCCAAGTATGAATTCTGCAAGGAGGCCAGTATCACTTTGCCCTAAGTGGGAAGCAGGGGAGATAGCATGTTCTTTATGTGCTCTGGCTGGGCATACACACAGCCCAAATACCCAACGTCCAAGTGATCTGCATTTAGGTGCTGGGTTTTTTTCTTAATTTTATGGATTTTCTTTTGTTTTTAGCCTTCTAAAAACAAACTTCAGTTTCATCAGTTGAAAATGCTGTCATCTCATTACAGATTCACTTTCCTGGGAAACTGAACTTCTGGTGTAATCATGGGAAAGTCTCACCTTCCCTTTTTTGTTTTCCTTTAACTGAGTTTCTATTGAAATTAGCTTGGCAGGCCAACAACTCAGAAACTAAGAGACAAAAAAACCAACCCTTTGTTACTACTACTTTTTTTAATCTTACGATTTGCTTACCAATCTCATGATTTTGGGGAGATGGCAAGTGATTTTTGCATATTACATGACATATATCTGAATCTACAGAGAAGCCACATCTCCTCACAACGCCTTCTACCAACACAGTATTCTGTTTGTCCCACTGCCAACAAAAAAAAGGAAGGCCCAATAATTAATTACTGTTCTGTCTTTTGTAGTTCTCTTTGAGCTACAACTCTTTCTGTTCACTCCTACTCTTTTTCTACCTCTTACAAAGTCTTTGCACAACTGGAAACCCGGCTCAGCAAATCTAATCCAATATCACTACAGTCAAGCGAGGAAGGACTTGGCTCCTCTTCAGAGGGAGCTTTTATCAAGTGTTTAGTGTGATGTGACAAAGCAGGGACGGGTGCCATGGATGCGATGCTTCCAAATCCCCTCCTTCTACCTTGATTAAACTTGAGAGCGATTACCCTTGCCAGGGTGACGGACCCTGCCAATGTGCATCTTGTTTACAGCTGCACTGAGGTTTTGACGTGTTTTCCTGTTTTGGCCTAGAACAACACATTTCCGTATTATGCTCTGGATAAAATCCCATTTAAAAGATCAAATTTCTAGTATTTTTGCTATTAGAACCATAGAAACCAGAAAGCTGTGTCTCAGACTGGCACCCCAGATGCCCCAGGGCACAATTGTTCTTGTGTGGAAAGTTACCCTTGGGCCCCAGCAGACCTGCAAGGTCTTACTGTCCGTGCAGAAAAGCTTTGGATGGGGTTAGTAGAAACTAAAAGGATTTATCCTGAGACTATTCTGTTGTGCTTGGGACATGCATATGCTGTCTGGTGTGAGCAGGCTAGTGTGAGACACTGCTGTAAATGCCATATGAAAATTTCACAGCATTTGCTGTTTCATTTTGCCCTATTTTATTTTGTGTGTGTGCCTCTCATTCATGGATTCTGCTTTATTCCTAATTTTGATAAATTTAGAACATTGTATCAAAGTCTTCTTAAAAAAAACCCCACAACCAGTAAGAAACCAAACCATATTTTGGCAAAAATTACATAGCAAAACATTTTTATTTTACTGATTTTGCAATCGCCTATAGCAGTCACTTTAAAAATGCGTGTATCTGACTAGTTTTATTTGAAAATATCCTCTTTCTTTTTTCTCTCTTTTATTTTCCTTCACAAAAAACAGGCCAATTTTCAAAGAAACTTTAACAGGAAAAATGCACTTCAGTACCCTGTGAAATTTCTATGTTTGTGTTTGAATCTGTCAGGTTGTGTGGAGAAAAAAATATGTTGTTAATTTTCTTGTTTTGTGACTTTTTTATTTGGTGTTCTTGCCTTGCAGTTTGGGCAGGAGTTTTCATTCCTGGTCATTCCTGCCTCTGCCCTGTGTTTTGGCCAGCTGGCCCCAGCCCATCGCTCTGTGCCCTGGCAGCCTACTGGCTTCCTCTGCTTAACATTTTTCCCTCTTTTTGTTGACTAAAATGATACAAAACACAGTATTTTAGTTGCAGGAAATCAAGATTATGATATGGAGCTGAACCTTTCTTTGCCAAGGACTCACCTCTGAATCCATTCATGGACAGTGGTGGGACACCATACCCAACTCACGGTTGAACTTGACTCTGAGCCGTGACTCCAACCGAGGCACAGCGATGTGGCCATGCTGGCACCCAGGAATGGCATGAGGTTGCATATGGCACGGCCCTGGGTCCAAAGGCACCCACTGTGCAGGGAGGAGGGCTTTCTAGTGAGTCCATGATGGGGCAGCACCAGTTCAGCTCTTTACTGCTTCGCCCTCCTTACATGTGGAGAAAAACCTTTGCTTAGCCAGGGCAAGATCTACCTTTGAGCACTTGGAAGGGGGAAGTGCCTAATTGCAGGTTGGTACACGCTGCTGGGAATTAGTGTTGGCCTTCGGCCAGCCTGAGGCAGGGATATGGTAAAGCTGCCTTTGATGCCTCTGTTCCTGGTGAGTGGTAGCTCCTGGAGGGGTGACCCTGCAGGCAGAGCCATGGCAAGGCTCTTTGACAAGCTGTTGCCATTCCTGCTCACCGTGGATGCGACAGCCCACCTGCCCTCCGCTGTGCTGGAATATCAGCCGGCACTGGCGCCTTGGCTCTCTTGTTTTGGGACGCAATGGGTAATTTTTAATCCCTCTATTCAGAGTCTTTTGAGGAACAGGAGGAGAAACATACGGCATATGCTCACCTCAACTCCCAGGAGGTGTGGAGGAGTATGTCCCAGCAGCTGCTGGGGTAATCCTTGTCCTTCTGTCCATGACTGCATCCAAAAAGTGTGATCAGAGTGCCTGGGCTTCACCCCACAATCAGATGTGCTCCACAGACTGGGCAAGGCTGGAGGGGCAAAGTCCCTTCCTCCTCTCTGTGGCCCAAGAGGGTCATGGGCAACAGCACGTGCAGTGCAGAGGGAACAGAATAGGGACTCCGTCCTCTCCTGGGTCTCCTTCAGTCAGATCAGCTTGACAATGGCATTGAGGGCACCTGGAAAACACAATATATCCCACAACAGTCACACTGTGGCAGAGGCCTTTGGGATACAGGTGCCTTAGGTATTTTGAAGTTGTTTGGATTAGGGATGCAAGTTTGACCAAAGAGTGTCTGTGGTGAGATCCAGGCTGGATGCAGCTGTGGCCTCAAAGTACATGAGATATCTACAGCAGAAGTAGGCTGGGGGTAAGCTGCAGTGCTCAGCCACCGAAGATCCACCTCCAGGGATCCTTACCACCCAATGTCTTCCCTTGTCATCAAATCTCTAGCACAGCACGTCTTGATGTACTGTCATTGCTATTATCCTGGCCCTCATCCTAACCCTCCTGCAGTCAACAGTAACAGTGTCAGTGGCTACGTGGAACCAGCATCTCCTCTTCCCTCTTTGCTTGTTCCCCTCTGCATCCCCTCCTGCCTGCCCTGATCTCTCTCTCTTGCTGCATCGCCTGCTCTGGGCACCATCTGGTGAATTTGGGGCTGTCTCATCTCACCAACTGTCGTTTGTCCTGGCTGTGGCATAAACGTGCTCACATTTTGCTTCAAAGGACCCCTAAACCATTTGCTTTGTGGACCAGCCGGCCTGTCGGAGAGGAGCCAAGCAGTTGGCACTCAATAAGCAACGAGCATTAATAAAAGCATTACAGTGAGGTTAGTGCCTCATTAAAGTAATGCTAATGAACCGGCTGCCTTCCAGAAGTATGAAATTTTAACTAACACTTCCTCCTTCTAATTTTATGTATAATTACATTTTCCTAGGGAGCAGTGCTCATTCTCCAGGCTGCTGCGGTATAAGCAAAGCCAAGTTCAGAGGAGTTGCTCTGGAAATGCACCAGTGCTCTCGGGAGTGCTCTCTGGCCCCATCCTGCAGCCTCATCGTGCAGGGTGCAAACTCTCTGCCCAGCCACAACACGTGGTCGTGGCAGTGTCCTGGAGCTCACTGTACCCTCAGCACCAGTGCTCCAAGGTGCACACCAGCACCGGGGGATGTGGCTGTGCCCGCTGCTTTCCCTCTCCCCTGTGCTGGCTCAGGGCTCTGCCTGCCCCCATCCACTGCAGGCTGGATTACCCTGGAGTTGAAGGCAGGGTCTGGACCCACCTCTGACCCAGTGCCCAGCCCTGGCCGCAGCCAGCACACCTGGGTTAGAGCAGCCAAAAGGAATTGGCAGTTCAGCCCCAGGCTGGCAGGGCTCTGGCCCCAGGGTGCAGCCAGCACCATTTATCACGGCTCTTCTGCACTAGCTGGGAGCAGGGTGCAGCTGGGAGGCTGGGCCGAGGCTGTGTGCAGAGATGCTGAAACGAAAGGCTGGGTGGCTCCTGTTTGCTGCTCACACCCTTTGCCAGGAGTGTCTGGGAGGGAGAGGTTCCACATCTTACTTGTGGGAGCTGCAGAGCCCTGTGGTCCACAGGCACTTGCTGCTCCATGAGCAGCATCTGAGCTTTGCCGGACAGGTTTGGGGACTGGGGGCTGATGGGTCTCAGATGGGAAGCAGCAGGGATTTGTACTGGAGGGGTTTTGCTCTGGGCTCCCATCCAGCCTCCTCAAGCACCCTTAGGGCTGGCTGCAGGTGGTGCTCCTGGCTCCCCACGCAGCCCCCGGGCCACGGCCGCTCTGTGCCCGCTGTGGCAGATCCCAACTGCCCGCTGAGCCCCGTGGCTCCATTGTAAAGCAAATTAATCCTCCCCTGCGCCGAGGAAGAGCCATGCTTTTTGGAAGGTTTGGCAGCAGCAGTAAGGAAAGCAGCTGCTCAGAGACTCACAGCCCCTTTTTATTTCATTTGCCCGGTTTTAGCAGCATGTGACAGGCACGAGAGCGATGGCGCTGCCGGCATCTCGCTGGCCTGACAGCGGAATCTGCTGCCTTCCTGTTCATCTGTGAGAACGCATCTTCTTTCTAATGGTCCCTCTCCTCTCACCTCTGACAGGTTTTTTTTTTTTATTCTCACAGTTTCCTGAAGCAAAGCCAGAGGTTTCCTTGTTAAAGGACAGTGATGGATGAATCCCTTTCTCTTACTTTGCAGTTGGGAGGGTACAGGGCAAACCTGGTGTTTTTAAGGCTAAATGCCACTTTCTTGACGGGAAACAACAAATCCAAACGGCTTCTGCTGTGTTTAGCAGCCTGTTTGAATGGCCCGCCCAGCACAGACAGTGTTGTCAGAACGAAGTTGGCGTTACACTGCTGTCTTATGTTCAACTTGGTGGAGTGACTGACTCAGAGCTTGATGCAGCTGCAGGTTTGTGCTAAGGTTGTTCCCCCACTGCTTCCTGAGGCTGATGGGTCAGAGGGAGCTACACCAGCAATCACTCGGCTTTGGGATGCACAGATTGGGGCTGCCAGCGTCCTAGAGCATGGGACAACCACAGCCTGGGGGAGATCACCTCTTGCTGCAAAATTCCCTCTTCGTTTGGGGTATTACAGCACAGATTTTCCTCTTGCAAAGGCCTCAGCTCTTCAGATAAGCAGGATCCTTGCTGCAGTGAAATTAATTGGGTGTCCAGGGGCAAAGGCAAAACTAAAGTACATAAGTAAATGTTTGCAGGATCAGGACCTTATTCAGGCATAAATCAGGTAGCTCCAGCCAACAATAGAATTACTTAAGTATAAAATCCCATGTAAGCCAGTAAGATCAGCTCCAAACCTGCTATGAATTTGCTTTTTGTTTTCATGCCAAGAATATATCACTTCTGACTGCTGCAATCACGTCTAGTCCTTTTTATTATTTTTTTTTTAAGTGCTTTTGGGCACATTTATTTCCCATCACCAGCAGATACACATGGAGCCTGACCCTCCTTTTCTTGGGCATGCCCCAGCCTGCTTCACCCACAATAACTTGTCACTATCAGGGACTATTTTTTTTCTTTCCTTGCCTTTTCTGTTACTACATTCAGTAAACAAAGGGACAGCAGTGACGCTCCAAAACCGTTCTTTGTATTTGCCTGGGAACAGAGTCAACTATTTGTTGGTCTTTTGTTGTTGGGGTTTTTTTTTTATTTTTTTAACTGACCATTGAAGTGGCTACTGGTACCTGTGGTGCAGTGTATACTGGTGTTGCAGGATTTGTTACCAGATGGCACTGGGCAGTCTCAGAGGAGGCAGTGAAGAGGACGGAGAGCTGCATGTAGGAGGTATCATCAGATCAAACCAAAGGTCCAGAGCACAGTGATCCCTAATGTCTGTCCCAGAGAACAGGAAAATATGCTGCAGGCTTTTCCCGGTTGTTGGACATGCCTCAGCTTCCCCAGTTCTCAGCACACTGTTTTGAGATGATGCCCTAGACAAGAAGTCTGGTAATGTTTACACCCGGTTGAACCAGGATGAGACTGGTTCTTGGAAATGAGCGTGGGCAGAACACCTGAGAGCAGGAAGGCAGGAAGAGATGGTAGAAAGAGAAGGAAGCTGGAGGCTCTTTTAGCTCAAGGGCAAACTTTTATTAGCCTCTCCATCCCTGGGGCCTCTGCAGCAGCAGAACAGGTGATGAAGGCAGCTCCTGGACAAATTTCTTTCTACCAAACAACAGGAGATGTGTCCCAGCTTCCATTCCCATCCCTGCCTGTCCCTCCAGCTACAGACAGGGCACTTGGAAAGCCCAGGCAGAGTCTCCCCTGCCCCACTGCACTGGGACACAGCAGCTGTGAGGAACAGGTATGCATTTTCCAAAGGACGTTTGGGCTCTTCAGTTATTTAAGAAAAAGGCCCAGAGGGTCCTAATTTATATGCTGCAGAAAAATGCTGCCTGTGACCTGCTTTGCCGTGAACACCCAATAGAGTGGGGGGGTTTTAATAGGCTTTGCCTTCTCAGTCTCATGTCTTGAAGCAGAAGAAAATCCACTAGGTAACTGTATCCACCGTTGTTCTCGTGGCATAACTCTGCTGTAATCACCACAAAGTGTCTGGAGGATGGCTGAAATTGGAGTCCTCCTCCAGTGCCTCAGGGGGGATAACTGGCTGGCGAGGAAAATAAATCACCCTGAGCTGGCATCCTTTAGAAGCCATTATTTCAACAGGGCACAAAAAAGACAAAGTGCTGGGGGGATGCCAGGCGTGACTCGCAAATGCCATGCAGGAGCACTCGCCCGGCCGCCTGCCCTGGGGACGGGAGGACCCATGTGCCGGGCCTGGCTGGCAGAGCTCCTGTCCCAGCAGAGCAGCTCCCAGGCAGGGTGTGCAGTGCAGCAGCTCCTCTCCCCTCCCCGGGCTCTTCCAGGGAGAGTTTTGCAGCCCCACAAGGGTTTCCATTTGCACCGTCCATGGGAATGGGCCAGAACGTGGGCAGGGGGTGGGTCAGTTCTGCACTGCTGCCCTTCTTGGGTTTTTAAGTGCTTAGTTTTATTCGCCTCCAGAGCAAAACCCAAGCCCTCTAAGTGACCACTTGGACAGTGTCAAAGCAGCCTCTTGAGGCTACATAGCAGTGCTTTTCTCCCACCTATCCCCACACTTTGGGCACTGGATGTGTGCCCTCCTGCCTGGAGCTGTGTGGGGCTGGAGTAACTCACTGATCTCAGAGGGCTGACCAGAAAAGACTGGGTGCAGACGATAGATCCTTAATGTTGCAAAAGTTTCTGGGGGTTTGCTCTATAATTCTCAGTATGTAAAAATGTCAGATTTCAGAGTTTAACTCAAGAAAAAGGAGGGTGGAGGGGTGATAACTTCTGGCTGATTATGGATGCATTTTGTAGTGGTGTACCCATAATGTGATTCATTTTGTAGTGGTGTACCCATAATGTGATTCATTTTGTAGTGGTGTACCCATAATGTGATGTCATGCAAAAAAAATCTAACCCTTACAGAAGCTCATTTCAAAGTGAGTAACTGCAACATTTTTTCAACCATTGTCTAAAAAGGGTGTTGCTGGGACTTCTCCCTCACCACTCTTCACCAGAATACAATATTCTGACATAATTGATGGGACATTTGGACTCTGATAGCATTTATTTCCCCCCAGGTTCTCATTAAAACTCTCCTGCTGTCTCCCAGCGCTACATGAAGGTACATAGGCTTTGCTACCCCACTTTCCCCCTCCCAGAAGGAGGATGGGAACTGGAAAATTCCCCCAGTTCCTCAGCAGAGGGGTTGAGGTGACACAGCTCTGCACAAAACAGCCCTGGCAATGGGCTCTCGCAGCCGTTTTATCTGCTTGCTGGGCTGAAACTCCTGATCTCAGCCAGTGCAGCAGATGCTCTCTGGAAACGCTCTGCACTGAGATCTGTTTAAATAGCCATAGCAGAACTGTTGGGATAATTTGTACATCTGAACTCGCAAAGGTATTAAGCTGTCTCAGGAGAAGAAAAAAAAAATATGTGGAACTTCCAGGGGTTTTTGCTTGTTTTTTTCTGCACCCAAACAGGCCCTTAGGCCTGTTCCATCGCTGCACGGAGAACGCCCAGCATGGAGATGCCACTTCTGCTAATAATGAGAAGGTCAGTGCCTGGTCCTGATGGCTCCAGCATTTAGCTTGGAGGGAAACCTTCACTAATCAGCTTGCTGGGTAACATTTTTACAGCAAAATAAAAGATGCCTGGAATTATTTGTTGATCATCAAGCAAACGTTTTACTGATGAAATGTTCCAGAGGCCGTTTACAAAGTCTTGACAGACAAAAGTGCTGAAGACTTACAACCCTCCACATGCCCTCCCCTCCCAGAGCAACCCAGGCTCAGTGCTGGGATGGGCAATGAAGATGGTAGAGATGGAGCTTGTGGAGATACTGATGATGGAGATGAAGCCGCCTCTTGCAAGACCCAACAGGGGTCACCCGGGGCTGAAGAGAAGCCCATTTGTTATGCAAATGTCTACTTCAGCCTGGCGTAGACAGTGGAAAGCTCTTGAATTATTTTAAGCAGAGGACTAAAGTTCTTTCCCTCCCCCTATCATCTTGGATCCTTGTAAAAACAAAACAAAACAGAAACCTCTGTGTGAACCATCTGACAATGATCAGCCCTCGGCTTTCCTGGCAGGAGCAGGGCAGCCAGGCATACGCAGGCACATGGAAATAGAACAATTAAGGAAAAAAAAAAAAACAACCCTGTACTGGAAGCAGCCAGGCTTTATTTTATCTCAATGGCAGCACCAACTAATCACCCTCCAGCCTTATCTGTGTAAGGGTGCTGGGGCCAGGCTGCCGAGGGCTGAGGGGCTGTCCCTGGGTGACCAGTAGAGTTGCTTCCCCCTGGCCTACCTGGGTCCAGGGCGGGCCGTGGCTCAGGCCAGGCTCTCGGGGCAAGGAGGGCAGCAGGGGGTGGTTATTTTGGACGCACAGAACACTTGCAGGCCAACAGTTCAAGCTGGCAGCGTGGCTCCCGCAGCACAGCCACCCGTGTGCAGCGATGAGCTTCCTGCGTCGGGCAGCAGCTGGGCTCTCCCAGCCGGGGCACGGGCCGCAGCTTTGCATGAGCAGATGTGCCTTTCACGGCCGCGCAGAAAATCCCGTCAGTATTTACATAGAGCCGAGGTGCACTGAGGGGAGGGAGCGGAGCCTTTCCCACGCGGGCCGGGGAGCGCTGTTCCCGAGGGGAGAGCGGCCAAACCTGTGCCACGCGCTCTGGGAGCCAGGGCCGTGCGCAGGCACGATGCTGCCCGTGCCCTGCCTGCTGCGACCTGCGGCACAAACCTGCTTTCCAGACAGATCGCACCTCTCCGGAGCGGGTTTGCCCTGAGCCAAGTTCTTCGCTAGCCTCGGTATCCCTGTGGCCCCACACCGTGTGAAACCCGGGTGGGCAGCTGAGCTCAGGAGCACAGAGGGCTGGTTAAACTGGGGATAAATCAGCTTTTAAAAAGGGACATTGCCCTGTGCTGGCATTTAGGTGGCCAGTGTCTGCTCCCCATCTGTGGCACCCTCAAGGGGGATACAGAGGGTTGGGCCCGCAGCCAGACCTGTATTCTGGGGATGCCAGCATGGCAGAAAGGGCCGGCAGGATGTGAGGCTTAAATAACGTGAGGCTTTTGGAGTCTGTGACTGGTCATATTGGTTACTGCCTGGAAAGCAATGGGAATCCCTCCCCCTCACAGTGATGGATGTCTGTCTGTTCCCCTGCCTGGGGCCACAGGGGGTGAGGAGTGGATTTGCTCCCCATAGACCAGAGAGCCCTGCAGGTTCTGCAGCCCGAAGGTCAAATGGAGGCACAGCAGAAGAGTCCCTTCCGGGGGGGGCTGCCTGCTTACCTCGCTGGTTGGCTGCTGGCCAGAGCCAGCACCAGACTGGCGGAGGAACCTCACTTTTCCCCCACAGCACATCACATGGGATTGCTTCCAATGATTCCTGCATGACACTTCACTGCAGTTCCATCCCAAACACATCAAGGGCATGAGCTGCGCTGTGCTGCTTCTGCCCAGAGACACCCGAGTCCCCAGAGCTTTGCTGGTGTCACTGAGGGAGTTGAGCGAGGCCAGGGAGGCTGGGGAAAGCCCTCACCAAATCTAAACAAGCCCCCAAAAGCCCCAGCCAGCCTGACAGAGTTAAGTTCAAGTTTGTGTGGGTTCTGCTGGCTCCTCAGCTCAGGGCCAGCTTGCATCCCAGGGTGGCACACGTGGCATCCCTGTGAGCTCATGGCTCGCTGCATCTACGTCTCTGCTTGCTCCTGCAGCATGCAGGGGAACCAAAGGCACTCGGCTGTTACGTGTGCCACGGGCTGCACACGTGTGCCATGTGCGGCAGGGGATGAGCCACTGTGCTGGCGGGTCCCCAGTCACACACCAGCGCTCTGCCCTGCTGCTGCCCCATCTCACAGGAGGCTGTGGGCTGTGGGAGAAGAGTGAGCAGGTGTCACCCCATGAGGAGATCTGGACAAAGCCTTCCACCATCATCTACACCATGGGATGGAAGCAAACAGGCTCATTCTAGGCTCATGAGCTAACTGGAGTGAGCTCAGCTGCTTTCACTAGTCATATCATGAATAAAAGAATTAGTATAATGAATAAAAGAATAAGCGTGGTGTGGCACAACAGGCCATCCTCAGAGCCAAACTGTGTTCAGCCAAGACTAAAGGTGCCACTGATCTAGGGAGGTCTGTGACCACCCCCCGAGCACTGGTCAGAGCAGTGCAATGTTCCTCTGCAGTACCGGCCGAGCAGCGCAAACCGCATCAGTTCCCCCAGCATGGCCCAGTGATGCCTACAGGACTTGCCCAGTAGGCCCAACATGCCTCCACGGGGCCGCCTGCTACCAGCCAGGTGTGAGTCAGCTGTGGTGAAAGGATTTGCAGGACAGTAGCACACGGGCCACATTTTCCTCTCTCTATAAAATGTTTCATTTCCTTAGTGCCATGTCTGTGCTTCAAACTCACCACTGCAGTTCTTCACTGCTTGGAAGCAGTTGCTCTCATGGGCATTTTTGAAATCTTTAGGAAAAAAAAATGTGTGTGGTTATTATAATGTTTGTTTTCTCTGATGACTATATTTAATCTTGTTTTCCATTCGAAAAAAAAAGATCAAGATAGCTATGAATTGAAACTATGCCTTTAAATATAACGTGCTAATAGCTACACAAAATTAGGGAGAGATGGAGTATGTGCCTAAAGTCTGTGAAAGGCTAAAGCTTTTTATTGATGCTAGCTTGGCAGCACCACCAAGAGCCCAAGGACTGAGTTGACAGCTGGTGCCAGAGGGGTTAAAGAAGTGAGCTCACCGTCAAAGAGGGAGCTGGAGCTGGAGCTGGAGCTGGAGCTGGAGCTGGAGCTGGAGCTGGCCCTCCCAGGAGAGGATGCTGGCATCAACTTCCCCCAGCACCCAGGCTCAGAGTGCTGCTGGTGCACCAGCAAGGCACAAAGCAGCCCAGCCTGGGCAGCACTGGGAGTGGGGGGGTTGGCAAAGGCAGTGAGAGGGGATGTTTCTTTTTTATGTCCCGTTGGTTTCCAGTGTTGGAGAGGAGCCATGCTGGGAGCTGTGCCCTCCCCCAGCTCCTCAGCCCGTTGCTGGGGCTCTCTGCTTTTGTTCCCTTGCTGGGGACTTGGCCAAGTGCTGTTGAGCAGAGCCAAGGGAGAGATGGACGAGAGGGTGCAGTGCTCTGTGCAGCGCTCCGTGCAGCTAGCCAGGGATGGGGCCCTGCAGCGGGGCCCTATGGCAAGTGGGAGCACCCCAAAAGCATCAGCAGGGCCACATTGTGCTTGATGCTGTGCCGCCCAGAGAGCGAGCTGCTCAGGGGCAGAAGCAGCTCTGCAGGTGTCCTGTTTTGGCTTTTAGGAACCCAGCCTTCCCCCAGAGATGTTCATGCCCAAAGCTGGGAGGGAGGATGGAGGACAGCAGTGGGTGGTGGCACAGACCCTGGCGAACGTCATGGTGAGCTATTTTAAGTTTTTTATCTTGCTGCCCTCTGACAAAAATGTGCTTTGGGCCAGAGCTTATCATATGAAATTTGGCACATGGGGAGCTGGTGAGGGGGCGATGGAGTTTAACCCCATGAGCTGGGGGCAGGCAATGCAGAGCAGGTGAGCTGGTGGTGCACCAGTGGTGGATGCTGCTGGCACAGGAGATGATGGGCACGAAGGGGCACAGGCCTGACCCAGCCAGCTCATCTGGCGGCAGTCCAAGGGGGCAGATAAGAAACAGGTCTCTGAGCCAAAATCCCAGCCCAGGGCTGAATCCGGGACTGCCGGGCTTTGCTGTCCCGGTGGCACCCAGCCCATGGGGCAGCTGAGGATGGACCTTGACTGGGACCTTCCCTACCTCCAGTTTCTAAACTTTGGATCATCCTGAACAAGATGATTTATCAGATGAAAACTGCCACCTACTGTAGCCACCTTCCCCCCCCGGTTATGCCCCAGGGGGCACAGGGCATCAAGTGCAGAGGCAAGATGAGCAGGCCAGGGTGTGTGTCCTGTGGTTGCCACCACCACCAGCTCCTGCTTGCTCCCCAGGCAGGGTCAGGGGGTGCTGGTCTTGAGCAGGGGGAAACGCTGCAGACAAACATCCCCGAGGTGAGGACAACCCTGCAAACAGTCAAAGCAGCAGCACAACCCCCCCACTGCTACAAGCCCAGCATTGGTGTGAGTTATCACCCTCACCCTCTTGGCTGCTGGGGCTGGAGATTAGGGAGCTGCTCCTTATCGGCCACCAGCCCCACACCCCTTGGGGCTCCTCTTTCGGTTTTACTCACTGGAGAAATGAGTAATCCTGTTTTAACCGTCATGCTGTGACACTCTTGGGCAGCAAGCTCAGGCTGTGCTTAGTTGGTGTGCAGGGGTTGTGTTCGTTTGGGTTTTTTTAAGCCTCTTGGCACACAAACCTGTAGCAACGAGGATGCGTTGGAGACACCCACAGGAGCTGGGGCTGTGCTAGAGTTCAGTGCCTTGCATGTATGGAGCTCCTCAGGTCTGATGAGAATGCAAAGAGGAACCTCTCCATGTGTGTGTATGTGCATGAGTGTGCAAGAGGAGGAGAGGGGAAAACCAGGGTCCTCACTGTGCCAACAGTCTGGCAGCGCCTCACACACAGACACTCTTTACACCTGCCCCCAGACCCACTGTGCATAGAGCTCTTGGGCCAGTCTTTGAACCTGGAGCCAGCTCCTATGTGTATCCATCCACCCATCCATCCATCCATCCATCCATCCATCCATCCATCCATCCATCCATCCATCCATCCATCCATCTCAGCCCTCCCCTGCTCCAGCCTCCTCCAGCACCACTCTGCACAGTCACCATTTCTGGCAATTTAGGCAGCAGCTACAAGAAAACACTCATGCACTCTTCAGCTTCACCAGGCACATGACCTGACCATTGCCAATGGTATAAACACTTAGATTCACTTTATTATTTTTTCTGCAGGCTCTGTCTGAGCTGGGCAGCTGCAGAGAGGCTCTGGGGCTGCTCCCCTGCCTGCTAAGGGAGGGACCAGGGCAGGCAGCTATCAGGGTCTGGCTGGGGCAGCCTGGCACTATTTACCCAATTCGATGGGATATTTTTAGGGGTTTTTTCCGTTCAAGCCCGTGCACAGCTGCTGGAGGGAATGGAGCTTTCGTCCAGAGTGTAGATGCCCAAAATATCTGTATTGTGGAATGAGCAGACTGAGGCTGACGTGCCCGTGGTTGGCTGATTGAAGTGAGCATACAGGAATGCTGAAAGACAGACAGACAGATGGACACCCACAGGCAAAATGCCTGGGCAAGTATGGCAGTAGCAGGCAAGAGGATGGGGAACACCACCGGGCACTGCTCAGCCCAGGGCTCTCTCCAGCAGGAGCCAAGGATGACTCCAGACCACGCGTTCTCATCTCCCAGCTTTCACATCAGTGTGTGATTTATTTACTGTTTTTTCCAGCCTGCTGAAATGTGAGCTCAGTCCAGGACACAGTTTTGGCCTGGACTAGCTTGTGCTTATCCCAGCGGTGCCTGGGCACAGCTCAAGGGCTGGGTCCTGTCGAACTTTGTGCAGTCTCCCAGCAAACCATCTGTATCCATGCCAGTGATGGGGCTGGCATCTTACTGGGACAGAGATGTTGTTTCGAGCCCTAATACAGAAAGAAAACAGTCCCAGATGTAGCCTGCAGGCCAGGACTGGGCTGAGGCAACAGTAAGTGATGGGGCTCCTACACAGCCTCAGCCAGCCCTTGGGCTGCTCTAGGGTGGGCTCAGCAAACGGAGAGCCTGGAAAGGGAAAACACTGCCACACACAGTGGGCAGGAGCAGGGCAAGTGAGTGCTGAGCCCAGTGCAGATCACAGACCTCCTGGCATGAAATGGCTGAGCACCCCTAGACTGGTCCTACCTGTCATTAGACTTGGTTATATTGTTGGTATGTTCTGCTCCTCATTTTGAGTTATCTCCTAATCTGTGATTCATCTGGCATCTTCAGCAGCCAGGATTTATGAAATAAAAGTGAAAATATCAGTTGAAATAAGGCATTCATATGTATTCTTACACACACACACAGAGCTATTGACAGGAAATGTGTTTGTTTATATATGCATGTTTCTAATCAGATTTATATGTAATAGAAATATATAAATATAAATTTTTTTGTACATATAAAATTCATTGGAAACAGGAAACCAAATTAGTTTACCTTACTAAAGCATCATGAAACACTAAGTAGCATACAGTGTTTTATAAAAAGGTAGGATGTGGCTTTTGGAGGGGTTTTCTTCCCCTGAGGGCTCATTCCTCCATGCTTATGTCTGAAGCCTGCTGATTTTAAAGTCAGGTGGCAGAATATTAATGGTATGATTTATTTATTTTATTTCACTTTCATTTTGCAAAGCTCAAGCTTTGCTTAATGTGCCAGCATGTCAGCAGCTCTTGTAAACACAACCAGCTGATGCTACTGGGAGAGCAAACAGCTCTTGGTATCTGCATGCGCACGCTGACACCCCCCCCCTCCCCCCCCCCAAGTTAATCCAGAGGTAGAGATTAAATGGGAACTACCCAAGTATGCTTTGTCTGATCTTAAAAGTTCTTTTGAGTGTTAAACATGTAGTAAGATATTTAGTGCTATTTTCAAACCAAGGCATGTTCCTGAACCAAGGCATGTTCCTGACTGGTTTACAAAAGGCCACGGTCTCCAGCTTTACTTGGGTAAATGCTTTTAAAAACCAGCTCCTGGGATTTAGGGCTCATTGATTCAATAGGACTTAATGATCAGGCTGCCTGACCTACTTCACAAAGTGAGCCTTGAGCTCCTCTATTGAGTCAGACCTGTAGATCAGTTCACTTTACCTCATTTCTGCTTAAAGATGGGTATGGTGGCACTTGAAAGAAAAGGCAAAACATCCTTTAATAAGGGACCAATAATAGTAATGGTGTCCCGGTGCAATTTTTAAAAGCAGTTACCTCCTTTCTGCCATACCACAGTAGTTTGGTGGCTGAGGTGTGGGATGCAGCCTCCCCATTGCTGCCTGACACAGGGTAGATGACTCCAGGAGCCAGCCCCCCACATGGAGCTAGAACATGGGCCATAACTGGGGTAATGGGGAACCGTGACGCCTCTGGTTATGTGCAGCTCATGCGGCTCATGGCACGTGAGTGCAGCAAGCCCAGGTTGCCACAGGAGCTGAAGTAAAAAGGTGCCTTAGGGAAGCAGGGAAAAAAGAATACTTTGTGTATATGTGTACATATTTTTAGATATAAAGTATCTATATGTGTTTAAACATAGCCGTATATAATCATATATTGAAATTATATGTAAGTTTAAATAAATACACTTCCTCATGCAGATATAGTCAGGGATCTCTAGAGAAAGGTGTGTACATGACGGGCTGATGGGCTGAGCCCCTCCATAGGCAGATGCTGGTGTCACTGCTCTCTCTCCCCACCCCAGCCCTGGCTTTAGCAGCTGAGGCTGGGCACAGCCTGTACAGTTCTGGTTCTATGCAGTCTGGTTCAACAGGATGTGACTTTATTGCCCAGTTTCACCTTTAAACATTGCAGCACTTTCAGAACAACAAACTTCGCCATCACTGACTTGTCCATCTCTGACCTTTTTCCAACACCAACTTCTCCATCTCCAACCTCTCCATCACTACCATCAGCTTCCTGACCATGGGCAGGAGCTAATAAATCTGAGCCTTTAATTGCCCTCCCACACAGCATGGCTTTATCTGAGCCATCATCCCTCTTGCTGTGCCTCCTCACACCTCTGCCGTTCTGGGTTTGTGCTGCTGGTGTCAGCAAATGGATAACCCCACAGTTATTTGGCTTTGGTTTAGGTACAAATCACCCCAGTAACAAGTTCCTGGCTGCACGGTCCCACACAAGGTGGCTGACATCGTGAGGTGACTCTGCCTGGATGGGGGCAACCCCTCTGCATTTATCTCATGCAAGGTTCCACTGTTTTTGTTATTTATATAGTTAAAACCATGCAAAAATTTGGGGTGGGGTGGAGGGGGGGGACACACACCAAACCCAACAAACCAGCACATAAATCCTATTGCTAAAGGCGTCAATAAGGGTAGAGGGGGCTGCTGGCCCAGAGTGTCAGTGCTGGGGCTGCTGAGGCTGGAGGAGCCCTACTCACCATTTACAGCCAGTTGTTATTCAGGTCACAAGAAGCCCTGCTATCTCTGGTACCCAAGGGAGATTCATTTATTCCCCCTGCCCCTCTAAGTGCAGGAAGTTTTCCAGAGCCCTCTGGGAGAGCAGGGCTGGCATGGTTTGGGCTCAGCAGTATCAGCAGCCGTGGGTCTATCAGGCTGAGCAGAAGCTTTTCCAGGAACTATCTAGTGAAACACATGATCGTGCTCCTGGCTGAGGGGCGATACGTGACAGGCATTCACTGGGCTCCCAGCGAGTCAGTTGACTTTGTTATTCAAACTATTTTAGTGATGGTTTTTAATCCCAGGCTTAAGTTTTTCTTTTTTTCTCCCCCTCTCCCCACCCCCCCCTTTTTTCCTCTCTGAACAAGGGAATCTCTACGCTGGCAGGATTCAGAGAGGCACAAAGGAGGGAAAAACAGGTTTTAGACAGAAGAGAAGGGGAAAAAAGGATGCTGTTAGCATTCCCTGTATGCAAGGGGGTAAAAACATTTTGCTGTGAACTTTATTTTAAAGGGTAAGTGCCACCAGCAGCCCAGTTACTATGCAAATAAACCCTGCACTTGGCCTCTTGCTCATCCATAAAGTTTTGGTGCTGGGGCTCATTAGCTGTGGGCCCTGGGCTGAGGGGGGAGGCAGGGCACCCAGTGCCCCCCACTGATCTCCTCTCTCCCTCACAGGGATGGTCACTGGCTGCGGGTGCCACTGCAAAGCTCTGGACTTTGATGGGAGCCCATAGGGCTCCCCAAGTGTCTCAGGCAGCTGAACTGGGGCAGCAGGGCCAAGCGCTGCAGAGATGGGGGCTCAGTGGCCCTTGGCCCCTCAGCACAAAATGTTTCGGGCGGCTGCTGGCAGCAGAGCCCTTGGCTGTGCCTCTGCAACAAGGGACACCTTGGGGCAAGGTAGTGCCTGGGAAGGGCAGAAATCTCACCCAAGCCATCCCCTTCCCAGGTCTGGCACTAGTCACGAAGCTCCGCAGGCAGCGAGGAGTAGGGGGCTGTCTCTTGCCTCGCTGCTGTGGGTGGAAAGGCAGATGATGCCAGGCTGTGGCTGAGCTCACCCAGGCAATGACCAGGACCCCAGCACTAGTATTTATGGTGATGCTTCCCCATGACAGCAGAGGGGCTGGCATGTGCTCCAGGTCACACAAGTCAAAGCTTATCCTCACAGCCTAGGTGTGATGTTTTCCTATGAAAAAGATCTCAATTTGTGATGCAAATGGCTGGGCATGTGGGCACAGCTGGGAGGCAGACTGGATCGGGTGAGCTGCCAGTATGGCCACAGCAATGTGCCCATACAAGGTCTGGTCCCTCGTGGCCACTCTCACCCCCTGGAACCTGTGCTGAGCAGATGGTGCTGCTGGGGTTGCCCAGCCAAAACCATCCAGCCCTTGCTGCTCCTCCCTGGGGCTGCACCAAAGGTCTTACGATGACACCATGACTGTCCGGCTCATGTTTACCCCGGGCTCTTCTCTGCCCTGAGCAGAGCTGAGCTGCCTGGGGTGAGCTTTTGCTTTGTGCTGGGACAACATAAGACATAGTGAAGGTGAAAGAGGATGCTCTGTCAAGCAGTGTATGCAATTAAAAAAAAAAAAAATAAAAATTACCCTTTTAAGCAACAGCAAAGCAATTTAAGCCACACAACCACTGTTTCATCCCCCCTTCATGCCCTGCATTCAACTCTTGTCCTTCTCACACAGTGACCCATCAGGCTCTTCCCCCTTTCCCAGCCTAACACCCAGCCAATGAAGCATTTGAGCTCCTTTTCAGGGTCTGCAGGCTTCCCTTGGCACCCGCCCTTGCAACCCCACCTCCCCCGGGAAGCTGGCTGCTGGATTTCCTTATTCTGCCTGGCCGCAGTTTCGCAGTTGGGTATTTGCAAACAGGAAGGCAGCAGGTTGGGCTGGTGTTTTGATGTGGTTGTTTCTCAAAATGAGCCCAGAGCAAAACTGAGCGGGATCCAGGAAGGGCACTCGGCAGCAGCGGGCTGGGTGCCGGGGGATGGAGCGCGCTGCTGTTCAGCACCGCCTGCACCCTCACTTCCTGGCAGATTTGGCCACCTTTCAGGAAATTAAGGTCAGCTACATGGAAAATCATCACTCTCTTCACTTCAAAATACACAAGACATATTCTTTTTTCAACAACAAATTAATTTTTGGAGGCTTTGGTCTTCCTATTGACTGGGGCAGACACCGGTCCTTGGTGAAGACAAAAGCCAGTGTTCAGCAGTGCCAGAGCCAGGCAGAAGCACTGCCCAAAGACAGGCCCCCCCGATGCCGTGGGACCAGGGCTGAGCACTCCCCAGCAACTCCCAGCACCCCCATCCACCTCTGAAATCCTCCCCTCCCTCCTCCTCCTCCTTTGAAAGACTCATGACAGGGAGAAAGAAGAACTGCTGAATAATCTCCAGCCCCAACAGTACTTCAAAGGCAGGTTTCCCAGGCCAGGCTGTGCTCCCTGCCAGCACTGTGCTGGATGCAGCGCTCAGCTCTTACTCCTTTGGCAGCCCCACAGCCATATCCAGAAAGTAATTACTTAAAAAGGAAATAAATGTCACCCACATGGTTGCAAGCAAAAGTCCAGGCAGGATGAACAGAGCCCCACCAGGATCTGCATTCTCACACAACATGAGCAAGGAAAGAATGAGTGATTTCCATTCATCAAGAGGGGCTGTTCACTCCAAGGCCTGCTGATGACATTAAACATGCCCGCCAGGGCCGTTGATTAGACAGTGCTGAACTGCCTCTGCTTTCATCCTACAGCACCCTCTTCCCCAAGGATGGCTTTAGGAATCATCACCTTCAATAGCAATATACTCTGGTGCCAAAGATGCAGGGACTCCATGCACCAGTTCTGCTGTAACTTTTACAGAGATGAATGAGGTACCTGGCATGATCAAATAGGAGGATTTTATTTACTTTTAAAAACTGATACTTGAAGTTTGCAATTGTAAAAAGCTGAAAACCAAATTTCTAAAGCAAGTTGGTCAGGTAAAGTCAAATGCTGTTATCTCACTAACACAATGGAAGCTGAGGGTGTGAGCACCCTCACTGCTGCCTGCCTGGGCCCTGACAGGACAGGGCAGACCACCCACTGTTGGATGGATCCAATTCTGGAAAAAACCTTATTCTAAGCAAATACCAGAAGCAATATCCTGATCATTCTGGGATGAGATCTGATCTCAGCTGTCCCTGTTTCCACTGTGGCCGTATCAGGAGGGCAGCACTTTACACCCTCTGCTCTTCACAGGCTGAGCATGAGCAAGCACCCCGTGCTGGGCGTGAGCATTGGGTTTGGTGGTGGTCACACAGCTCCAGTATGATGCTCTGGGAGGTCAAAAACCCCTTGGTGACTTGGGGCACACCAAGCAAGTAACAGCACACACTGGAAGGGGTGGTGGCACCTGTGCCATGCTCTGCTGGGGCAGGATCCAGGCAGGGGCTCTTGCCAGGCTCTGCTGTGCCACAGGACACATGGTCCCAACTCTCCCAGCACACTCACAGGCAAAGGGCCAGCATGGCCAGACCAGGTCAATTTGAAAGTACATGCTAATGGACTTCAGCCAAGCAAACATGGTACCATAAAGTATCGAGTAATTTTAAAAGTTAAAATAGTTTATTGCTGTTCTTTGTAGAAATGCACTTAACTTACATCATCTGTTCTCTCCCTTTATTTGGCCGTTGGATTATAGGCATAAAAAGGCTATGTTTACCTATTTGTTCAATGACATAACACCTTTTTCTCTTCTGCTCCACTCACGATACTCTCCTAAGCTTTGCTGGCCAACAGCCCCAAGTCTTTTACATAAATACTGTAAATGTCTCCATAGGTTGCAGCATTATAACAAAAGATCTACCAAAGTAGACAAAATGTTCGGTATTCTTGGTTGGTTTTTTGCATTTAAAAATATACCTAAATTTGAGATAATCTTAACAGAGTAACAATTACAATAAGAAAATAGTACAGTGCGTTGACTAAAGGAATATTCTGCTCTCCTTCAAGCCAATATTCCCTTTTGCCTGTTGAAGTCATTCAGCAATTACTTAAGAACTTTAACCTACGTACAATAATTTAGTAAAATGAGAATTAAACAAGGCAGATACTTACTACTATTCTTCTGTCTGCAATTCACAGCTCATGCGAATAAAATCGCAATAAATATTAAAAAATAGTTTTTCTTTTTTTTTTTTCTTTTTTTCCTGTAAGGCATCTCTGAGTATTACAAAGTTTTTGTACAACCAAAAAAATAAGATTGCTCTTTTCCGTGTTCTCCAAGTACCTCTGTACCTCAACAGTAAATAAGAGGATTGCAGGTTTGATGAGGAAGGGAGGGCGGACAGGGCAGACGGGGTAGGGGTGGAAAGACCACGGGTGATGGAAGCAGACCGCGATGTGTGCAAGAATTTGTAGGTTTCCTGTGAAACATTTCAGTCACTTCTAGAACATCTTCAAGACAGTATCTGTCCAGATTGGGGGGGGGGGGGGGGGGGTTTGAAACCCGCCAAAAAAAAAAGCCCCCAAACACTGCAGAGGAGTTTTTTTGAACAAGGGCGGGCGCTCTCTG
>WTSP01000413.1:0-42498 GCA_025331215.1 Actenoides lindsayi
ATGCAGTGAAGTGTAAATAAGTACAGAGACAGTACAAAGGAGAATGAAACCTCCTCTTACCTGCACCATAGGAATCATGAGCTGATGATATCCCACCTACTGGTATTCCAAATGAAGGTGGTGAGACACTGGAACAGGTTGCCCAGAGAAGTTGTGGGCACCTCATCCCTGGATGGGGCTTTGAGCAACCTGCTCTAGTGAGAGGTGTCCCTGCCCGTGGCAGGAGGATTGGAACTGGATGAACTTTAAGGTCTCTTCCAACCCAAACCATTCTGTGATTCTATGATATGAGGTATATATAACAACAATTTTTTTAATAAATGTCAAAAAGTATCAGTAGAAAAAATAATGCAGACATGAGATCAAAACACACCTTAGAAATGGCATTCAAAATTATCAAAGCAAGTGCATCAGAACTGAAATACTACAGTAACATAGAGAATACCACACACAACACAAATCTATGGAAGAGGAATATTTCTTTTTTCCTGGCACTTGAATAAGAACAGACAAGCTTTCCGTTTCCCCCTATTAATTACAGCAATGACAACCACACCACCAGTGACAACCGTCTGCGTGAAGGAGGTGTGCACGTGGTCAGAGTGGTACGACTCCACGCAGCCCGATGCCACCGAGGAGGGCGGCGATGACGAAACCTTCGCGAATCTCCGCGCTAAAGGCCACAGCGTGTGCAGAAACCCCAAGGCCGTCCAGTGCCGAGCCAAAGAACGCCCGGGGACAGACCTGCAGGATCTCGACCAAAAAGTGGACTGCAGCCTCACCACGGGATTAACGTGCTATAACAAAGACCAGCCATCGAAGGCCTGCTATAATTATGAAATCAGAATATCGTGCTGCAGCTACAGACCGTGCTCTGAAATACAAACCACGACACCAAGAACCACGGAAGTGATCACAACACCTGCTATTCTGACATCAACATTTACTGTACAGACCACGATAAAACCAACGACACGGAACCAAGAAACCAAACCGCAAAAAACCGAAGAACCTACAACGACACCAAGAAAAGAAGAAACCACGACTACTCCAACTCAAACTTCATTTACAGTGAAGACAACACAAGCCCCAACAACACCATACCAGACATCATCTGCTCGAGCAGAAACCTCCACAGTGATGACCGAGGCTCCAACATCTCCCACTACAGCCTCCACTGTCCCGCAGCCAAAACCAGAAACCACCACCACAGTTGTTTCAACTACCACTGCCCAGCCAACACCAGGTACAACCATCACCACCACCACCAGCACCTCTCCTCCAACCACAGAAGGCACAACTACTATCATCACACCCACGCCAACCCTGCCCACCTCAGCAGCCACCACCACCGCCAGCATCTCCAACACTACAGACAACTGCCAGCCGCGCTGTGCCTGGACAGAGTGGTTCAACTTGGACTCCCCCACCAGTGGCACTCAAACTGGAGATGTGGAGACCTTCGACAAGATCCGAGGTGCCGGCTACAAGCTCTGTGACAAGCCAGAAGCCATCCAGTGCCGTGCTAAAGACTACCCCAACAGGAGCCTGGAGAAACTGGGACAGAAATTTGAGTGCAGCCTCAACGTTGGTCTTGTGTGCAGGAACCGGGATCAGATCTCCAAGTACCCCATGTGCTTTGACTATGAGATCAGGGTGCAGTGTTGTGACCGCACTCACTGTGAGACAACGGCAGCACCCCCAGGCACCACGACAGCCTCCACTACCACCACCTCTCCAGCAGAAACCTCTACAGTGGCAACCCAGGCTTCAACATCACCAATTATCAGCTCCACTGTCACCCAACCAAAAATAGAGAACACCTCTGGCACCTCAACTATCCCTACTACCACTGCCCTGCCAGCACCAGGCACGACCATCATCACTGCAACCAACACGACCAGCAGCACCTCTCCCCCTCTCACTGAAGGCAGAACCACGGCCGCTCCAGCAGAAACCTCTACACCGGCAACCTGGGCTCCACCATCTCCCACTACAACCTCCACTGTCCCCCAACTAACAACAGAGACCACCACTGCCACCACCATTGTTCCAACCACCACTGCCGAGCCAACACCTGGCACAACTATTATAACCACTAGCATTGCCACCACCACCAAAACATCTCCCTGGATCACAGAAGGCACAAGCACAGCTGCTCCAGCAGAAACCCCCACAGTGGCAACCCAGGCTCCACAACCCCCCACTACTGTCTCCACTGTCCACCAACCAAAAACAGAAACCACCACTGCCACCACAGTTGTTACAACTACCACTGCCCCACCAACAACAGGCACGACCATCATCACAACGGCCAGCAGGGCCAGCACCACCAGAACCTCTCCACCTCTCACAGAAGGCACAACCACCATCATCACACCCAAACCAACCGTGCCCACCTCAACCAGCAGCACAATCAGCACCTCCAGGACCACCATAAGAAGCTCCACAGCATCTACAACCACAGCTGCTCCAGTAGAAACCCCCACAGAGACAACCCAGGCTGCAACATCTCCCACTACTGCCTCCACTGTCAACCAACCAAAAATAGAGACCACCCCTGCTTCCACGGCTGTTCCAACAACCACTGTCCCAGCAACACCAGGCACCACAACCATTACTACAGCGAGCACGGCCAGCACCACTGAGACACCTCCCCCTCTCACAGAAGGCACAACAACAGCTGCTCCAGCAGAAACTTCCACAGCTACAACCCAGGCTCCAACATCTCCCACTACAGCCACCACTGTCCCCCAACCAAAAATAGAAACCACTGCTGCCACCACTGTTGTTTTAACGACCACTGTCCCGCCAACATCAAGTAGGACCGTAATTACAACAACCAGCAGCTCCACTGCCACCAAGACATCTCCCTCTCTTACAGAAGGCACTAGCACAGCTGCTCCAGCAGAAACATCCATGGTGACAACTCAGGCTGCAACATCTCCCACTACAGCCTCCACTGTCCCACAGCCAAAACCAGAAACCACCACCACAGTTGTTTCAACTACCACTGCCCAGCCAACACCAGGTACAACCATCACCACCACCACCAGCACCTCTCCTCCAACCACAGAAGGCACAACTACTATCATCACACCCACGCCAACCCTGCCCACCTCAGCAGCCACCACCACCGCCAGCATCTCCAACACTACAGACAACTGCCAGCCGCGCTGTGCCTGGACAGAGTGGTTCAACTTGGACTCCCCCACCAGTGGCACTCAAACTGGAGATGTGGAGACCTTCGACAAGATCCGAGGTGCCGGCTACAAGCTCTGTGACAAGCCAGAAGCCATCCAGTGCCGTGCTAAAGACTACCCCAACAGGAGCCTGGAGAAACTGGGACAGAAATTTGAGTGCAGCCTCAACGTTGGTCTTGTGTGCAGGAACCGGGATCAGATCTCCAAGTACCCCATGTGCTTTGACTATGAGATCAGGGTGCAGTGCTGTGACCGCACTCACTGTGAGACAACGGCAGCACCCCCAGGCACCACGACAGCCTCCACTACCACCACCACCGCAGAAACCATCACGGTGGCAACCAAAACTCCAGCACCACCCATTCCAGCTTCCACCCTCCCCCAGCTAGTAGTTACAACCACCTCTGGCACTACAGTTGTCTCAACTACCACTGCCCAGCCAACACCAGGTACAACCATCATCACAACCACCAGCAGGGCCACCACCACTACAACATCTCCCCCTCCCACTGAAGGCACAACCACCATTGCCACACCCACACCAACCATGCCGACATCAGCCAGGAGCACTGCCAGCACCTCCAGGACCACCGCAGAAACCACCCCGATATCTACCACCACAGCTGCCCCAGGAGAAACCTCCACAGTGGCAACTCAAGCTCTAACATCTCCCACTACTGCCTCCACTGTCCACCAACCAAAAACAGAAACCACCACTGCCACCACGATTGCTTCAACTACCAGTGCCACCCCAACACCAGGTACAACCATCATCACTACCACCAGGAGGGCCACCACCACCAGAACCTCTCCACCTCTCACAGAAGGCACAACTGGCACCATCACACCCACACCAACCGTGCCCACCTCAGCCAGTAGCACTGCCAGCACTTCCAGAACTAGCATAAGAACCTCCACAGCATCTACAACCACAGCTGGTCCAGCAGAAACCCCCACAGTGGCAACCCAGGCTCCATCATCTCCCATTACTGCCTCCACTGTTCACCAACCAAAAATTGAAACCACCACTCTCCCATCAACACCAGGCACAACCATCATCACTACCACCAGCGTTGTCAGCACCACTAGAACATCTCCCCCTCTGACAGAAGGCACAACCACAGCTCCTCCAGCAGAAACCTCCACAGTGGCAACCCAGGCTCCAACATCACCTATTATTACCACCACTGTTCCCCAACCAAAAACAGAGACCACCACTGCCACCACCATTGTTCCGACCACCACTGCCCCACCAACACAGGGCACCACCATTGGCATGACAATCAGGTCAACTACCACTAAGACATCTCCCCCTGGGACAGAAGGCACAAGCACAGTTGCTCCAGCAGAAACCTCCACAGTGGTAACCCAGGCTGCAACATCTCCCACTACTGCTTCCACTGTCCAACCAAAAATAGAAACCACTGCTGCCACCACAGTTGTCCCCACCACCACCACAGTTGCCCCCACTACCACCACAGGCCCAGGTATGTTGTTCTCTAGCTCTGTAAAGGTTAAAACCAACTCTTTCTTTAGAACAACATTGGCATCGTCTTCTGTGTCTTCTTCCACTATTACTCATATTTCTTCCAACTCAAGCCACTTTTTCACCTGCCTGTCCCTCTGCTACTACTATCGGTGTCATGCGAGGGTGTGAGTGGACACCATTGTTTGATGTCACTTTTCATGAGCTCTAGGAAGAAAGTGGTGAGTTTGAAACATTGAAAACATTATACCTAAATGTCGTAACATTTGCCAAATCCCACAGGGTATCTCGAGTAGATCTAAAAGATTTCCACAATCTCCAGTTAGCAGTAGGTCAAATAGTTGGAGGCGACCAAACCTTTGGCTTGTTTTGCCAGAATGTTGAACAGTGGTCTCCAAGATTTTAAAGTTATGAGGTCAAAGCCCTGCACTGCAAACTGAAGCATGTCTTCTTCTCAACAGGAGCTACCACTGGTACATCACCGAGTCTTGTAACAAGCACGTCTGCAACTGCCACCTCTTCTGCCACAACAAAACCAGCTACAGCCGTTACATCACACCGAACGACACCGTGTTTATGTTACGTGTTCGACAGGTTCTTTTCTCCTGGTAAGTGTCTCATTTTAGAGAGAGAAAGATTTTCACAAGCTGTATGAAGCTTCAGTTCTCTGTTCAAGATAACCACTCAAGTCACCTAAACACGGAACTTTTTTTGATACAGTAGTACATTTTATATTTTCACTTTTTTTTATTTTCTCCTAAGTATTCTCATTGGTATTTTAATTCTTCCTCCAATTTTCCACCTACAGGGGAAGTGGTCTACAACAGAACAGATAAGGCTGGCTGTAATTTTTATGCACTTTGCAGCGAGAAATGTGAAATTGAGCCATTCCAGGGGCTCTGTCCTTCCACAACTCCAGTCCCCTTAGAAACTACAACAGAAGCTGCCTCAACCACAGAACATGCTCCTTCTCCTGCCTCACCAACCACAGCAATATCCCTCACAACTTCAGCAGAAAGAAACTGCATTGACGTCAGTCCTCCACGAAAGGTGGTTCCTGTCATTAATTTCTGATATATCACCATTGCAAAACCAGCCCCATTTCTGTCCTCTAACAGCCAATGCAAATTAAATTCTGTGTGTTTCAATAACAAAGTTGGTTATGGGCTAGAGAGAAGTAAAGAACTGTTGACACTGAGGGTGGTGAGACCCTGGCCCAGGTTGCCCAGAGTGGTGGCCGATGCCCCATTCCTGGAGTCATTCCAAGTGAGGTTGGATGGGGCTCTGAGCAACCTGCTCTAGTTGAAGACCTCCCTGCTCTCGAAAGGTCCCTTCCAACCCAAAGCATTCTGATTCTCTATTACAAATGACCTAATAATGCACAATTCTTCAGCCTGGCATTACCAGGCCTTTAGGTAATCTGGAGATGGAAAAGCTCGCCAATACCATGGCAGAGGCTTTTTTATTTAAATAAAAGACACTTAAATACCATAGAAATAAGCAGACCAACTAAAACTCATTCTTTCTAGACAGAAGAAAATTCTGTGACTGTTCTCACCTTGCCTGCTTTTAAGGCCTGAAATCATGCGCTAAGACAACGCTAATCCTAACTCCCTACCAATGTTGAGAGTCTATCTCAAGTTGAAACAGAATAACTAGGCTGAGAGAGCATTTAAAAATAAACCATTTACATCTTTTCAGGCTGGAGAGAGCTGGATAAGTGAATGCCAGAAATGTGTCTGTGACCCCATCACTGCTACTACACAATGCCAGCCACTCCCATGTGAAAAAAATCAGACCCAAGTTTGTGAGCCAGGATTTATTTCCGTGCCTGTACCAACACCAGAAGACCCATGCTGTCCTCAAGATGAATGTCGTAAGTATTAAGAAAATGCATATTTTTATATGTATAGAAATACCAGGCTACGTACTCTGGGAAATTACAGTTGCTCTTCTGTTAATATTTAAGTTCTTTATGTATCACAGTAACAGCAAAACCTTACATTGCTCTGGCTCAGTGACCACTCATCAGTCTTTAGCTAAATACACATTGGAAGTTTATTTAAAAACAAAATGTTATTTTCAATGATGTTTTCTAAGAGAATTGGAATGGGTGGGAGAACAGGGTGATACTTTGAGCCTTCAAGAGGTCTGTGTAGCTTCACTACCTCTATATCTATATTCACAAAGGTTATTAATGAATTTTAATGTTACTCATGTAACACTGGAGCACATTAACATCCACCTAACTGTAGCTAAACTAAGATGCACAAACATAAGAATAAATCAGCAGAAAGCTTAACAGTTAACTATGAAACCAAGTAACATGAAGTAAAGGGAAGTGTGATCAGTAACTTCATTGTCAAGGTACGAAAAATAATTAAACTTATACTGTTGTTGAATGCTCAAGAAAATTTCAAAATCCAGCAGTTTTGTTTATTTATAGACACACATTTTTATATACATATTTTTTATATATGTGTACTTATATGTAAGAATAAAAAGAAGCTAGTTATAAATTAAGCCCAAAACAGGATGGCCAAAACAAAGGAACAGCCAAGTTTGAAGTAGTTTTGTGAAAGACGTGAGTGGGCTCTGCCATGTTGTCAAGTGATTTATATGCCCCTGGTCAAAATACCTTTTCTCCACTCCAAGCCAATCTTCCATCCAAGCCATCTTCAGAGAGGTCATCAAGAATCAAAACAAAAAGCACCTTTGAAGGTTACTGGATTTCTAGGGTTCAAACTGGAAACAATTTAATCTGAAGTGACCTGATATCGAAAGGGAAATACATTTTTTAAAAAGGTTTTTTTTTTCATGCATAGCTCAAGTCTGAAGCCATTCCTCCTCAACTCTTTGAGCTCATTTCAAAAAAGAAACTGTATTTAAACGTTCAGCTAAATATAAGGTCTAAGCATGTAAGGGGATTGAAGTTTTCCACAATCTGTGTTACTAACGAAACTTGATAACATCTTGCCTTCTGAGGAAGCCTTGCAGTTTAAGTTTACTCCAGGATTATTACTTTTCTTGTTTTTCAGGACGAATGCCTGACACCTGTCTGATTAATGGCACCGTGTACATGGTGAGAACATTATGCCTCCAGTGGTGTATTGTTGGAAGTGGAATGTACACCCCTTCAACCAAAATAAGGCTTTAAGAAAGTTTTTCCCCAGTATATGTTTATCTCTAGCCCTTAATTGGCAGTAACTTTTTTCCTTATGTCAAAAGCAAAGTTGTCACAGAACAGTTCCTCAACATGCAGCACAAAAAAAAGTACCATTTTTTAGTGATTCTTTGAAAACTCTCCCACTTATAAAATTCATGAATTTTTCAAAAAAGCTGATTAATAGCCCAAATTCAACCACTCTTTGAAACCCAGCAAACCTTCAAAAATAAAGCCAGGATTTTTGCTTTATAGATACCGAAATCTTTTGCTAAAATTGGATCACTGGAGCCTTTTGGGGATACATTTCAGAAAGGCTAAAATCAGTATGTAAATCAGGATCTCTGTTTAAGCATCTGCATTGTTGTATCTGCATCTGTACCCAATTATTTTAATCTCTGTTTGTAAAGTATAATTCTCTTATAACCACTGAGCATGACTCAAAAGGAAAAAAGATTCTTAAATGGAGCACTGAAAAGCTGGTAAAATAATGAGGCAATACAAACCAGTCTTACCTGCATTTTAGTAATTTATCTTATGTTTCTTCATTTAGTTTCCTCCTCATGTGTGCTTTCTTGCAAGGCATAAAGCCAAACAGCTTTATGTTTGGAGAGCATTGAACAACCCGGTTGCACTTGCGTTTCAGCAGCCTTAATGGTTCTCAGCAATGCTTTCAACTCTGTCAGTACACGAGATAGAAACCACTTTAATTAATTTTGAATTATTCAACATTATTTGAATTATTAATTGAATATTATTTGAACATTTGAATTATTTTTTCTGTTTTCCAGGTTGGAATGTCAACAGTAATCGATTCATGTAAGAAATGTACCTGCACCTCCGAGAAAGATCCAGTCACTAAGGAAAACCTCATGCACTGTGAAACAATTCAGTGTGAAACATCTTGCCCACTGGTGAGTTCAAATGCTCTGGGCTGCCCAGTCAGCCCTCGGTTACAGATGGGAATTCTCCATCACCAACCCAGACACTTTCTCTTTCATCTCCTCATGAGTAGGGCTTCCAATACATGATTGAGGATGGAGAGTGCTGTGGGAAGTGTATTGAAGTAGCCTGCAAAATCAGACTGAGTAACAACACTGTTCAAGTGCTCAGTGTAAGTATTCCTTTCATTTTTCAGATCTCTCTAGTAGCCAAGACAGGTTAGAAGAACTAAAAATCAACTCATGGCCCTTACTAGTAAAAAAATCTAACTAATAATGAAATTACTCTGAAAACAACACGCCAGTTTTCAGAATTGAACACTTATTGGAAATAATAAATTCTTGATATTTGTGGTTAACTGGGCCATGGCTTCTAACTTGTGGTCTGAGTGCTCAGATCCAGGATTTCAGCTTTCAAGCAAGCCACAGTTTGCAAAATTTTGCTTTTGTCACTTGCAAGAAGTTCAAAAGCATCTGAAAATCTTTGAGGTGCGAGACCTTAATTAGCTCAGACATATTTAAAGTAGTCATACTCAAAAGCACAATCAAAAAAATATAACTCTTTTTTTCTTACAAAAAACTTAGCTTGATGAGATCCTGCCACTGGATAATTGCAGCTATTACAAATGCGAAAAAATTGAAGATCAATTTGTTGCAGTCCAAAGTAAAAAAGTGTGCCCTGTGTACGAACCAGGAGAGTGCGACCCTGTAAGTTTGAATCCATTCTTCATTGTAAAAGACCAAGGTGGTGGTGGGGGAAATACAACAAATTGCTTTCACTAAAGTTGCAGGGAAATCTAAAGAATTAATCTTGCTGTAACATTAGCAATAAGAAAAGATCAGTATTGTTACATGAGGCTACAAAGATTCAAGACTTTTGTGGTGGGGACAGTAAGTCATCCATCATTTCGTTCAGTGCTCAGAGAGGAGCCTTCTGCCCAGTAACAGTAACTCTAACTCATAGTCTTACTCCTAATTGTTATCTGTACATTAATACAAATCCTCCTTCTTTACTTTCTCAAAGGATGAAACAGAGAAAACTCCTGATGGCTGCTGCATAAAATGCAAACGTAAGTACTGCTGTGTTCAGATTTTCTGCTTGAAGAGCACTGCATTCACCTCCTCATCATCTCTGAGTGGATGGGAGGTTTCTTCACTCCCCACTGTTCACTTGTTCTAGTTACCAAGACCCCATGTTTCATTACTTTCTCAAAGGAAAAAGCAAGTTTGTTTTCCTGATACTGAACACAACTCAAACCAGTGATGCTCAAGCCTCTGCATTATCTTCCAGAGACACCGTACAGCTAAGACCAGACAATAACCTGAAAACTCCAGCCACATTACACAGCATCCCACTTGCCCCAGTCACCCACTACAGACTCTCAATAGTCAGATGTCATGTACTTTGAAATTCTTTTAGCATTCATTTAGTTGTAGAGCTCTGAAATAAATGTTTCTTTCCTCCTTCTCTTTTTATGAAGCTCCAAACTGCAAACCTTACAGCAAGAAAACTGTGATCCGCCACGGTGACTGTGAATCTCCCGACCCTGTTGAGCTGGCATATTGTGAAGGAACTTGTCCTGGCTCCTCAGTGTAAGTTCCAAAAGCTTAATTTAGCATCTCTGTGGCTTCATTTATACTGGTCTCTCAAGTTAATCACCCAAAGGTGCTGAGGGAGTGGTGGAAGTGCTCACCAAGACACTTTCCATCATTTATCAGCAGTCCTGGCTAAGTAGGGAGGCCCCAGGGAACCGGAGGTTAGCAAATATGACACCCAACTACAAGAAGGGCTGGAAGGAAGATCTGGGGAATTACAGGCCCATCAGCCTGGCTTCGGGGCTGGGGAAGGTTGTGGAGCAGATCATCTCAAGTACCATCAAAAGGCACATATAGGACAACCAGGTGATCAGGCCCAGCCAGTCCATCACTTTATGAGTGACAGATCCCTCTTGACTAACCTGATCTCCTATAACAAGATAACCCTTGGAACAGGCTGCCCAGGGCAGTGGAGGAGTTCCCATCCCTGAAGGGATTTCAAAGCCATGGAGATGTGGTACTGAGGGACATGGTTTAGTGGTGACCTGGCAGTGCTGGGTTAACAGTTGGACTTAACAATGTTAAAGGTCTCTTCCAACCAAAGTGATTCTGTGATCCCAAACAGCAACACAGTTAATGTGTTGATGATTCCACTGAATGGAATCAGACTCAATGGAAGCAAGAATGAGGGTTGGACTCGATCTTTGGAAGTCCCTTCCAACCTCTAACATTCTGTGAAGAACAGTTTCATTAGTGAAAAGGCAGGTAATTAGAATCACATTCCTAAGTGTGTGTGGGAGCGAGGAAGAGAGGAAGTAAAAAAACCAACACCCACAACAAGCCCCAAAACAAAAACCAATGGGGTTTTATGTATTTGTTTTATATAGCAGTTTTTATAAGAAGATGTGTTTTCTTTTCCTGGGGTATACAGGTATTCTTTTAAAGCAAACCAGATGCAACACGAGTGTAGTTGCTGCCAGGAGTTCAGCACCCAAACAAGAGAGGTGACCCTGACTTGCCAAAATGGAACAAGCATAAATTACAATTATATCTACGTGGAACAATGCCAGTGTGTGAGTGGATGCACTTCAGAAACCTCTGCACCACAAGGCTCCCTAACGAAACAATCTGGAAAATACATTTCCCAGAAAACTGGCGTAAAACGGAGATGATCGGTGGAAAAAAGAAAGCAAGAGACCCTAGGGAAGCTGGAATCACGTTTTCCCCAGAATAGCTTGTGCTCTTTAACAGAACTTATGGCAGTTTCTGTTATCAACTTTTCTCATTTCTTACTTCTTAAAAAAAAAAGTTAAAGAATTAAATCTTGGTGGTTGATGGTTTTTTTTTGTTTCTTTGTCTTGTTTTTCAAGTGATAGGATATTCAAGGGTAAAAATAGATGACTGTGTAAAACACCTTTGTTTAAATCACAGAAATATGCAAACATGTTTCCATTCAATCAGAAAACTGACATTTCAGGGAAAAAAAGGTTTAAGAGGTCTCTAAAAAACGAAACCAGAAAAGGTTGTAGCTACATTGCACTTAAGTCTTGTGCCTAGACAAAGCTTTACTGCACATCATTTTTATGGATGTAATGGTCCTGACAGACATCACAGTGAGAGGGAGAAGATTTTCTTCTTTTGTCTCTTATTTGATCAATAAAGCTTTCAGCGCTTTCCAATTTCAGGGACTGTTCAATACCCATCTTCATGATCTAAATGATGGAGAATCCAATAACATCAGGGGTCTAACTTGGATGGGTATATTCTCCAGCAGCCTTTGGGAATAAAGACAGTCTCAAACCCCTTTTCATTGATATAATATGGAGTTAAAAAGAAAGCAAGCAAACCCCTCATTTGCTCACTGGATTCTAGTTGCCAAGGTGGTGAGATAACAGGCAGGCTGTAGTTTGCTTTCCCTGCAGTTAGCAGAGAGGTCCAGAAGGAAACCCTTGTTCCTCACTGCTGTTTCATATTCTAGATCAAAAGGTGACTGGCAGTAGAAATCAGCACTTGCTTCTTTGGCTGAATAAACATCTATATATGAATGAAAGCTCTAATAAACTGAAGAATATTTAAGGTGAAGTCAGTGAATTTAATCAGAAAATTCTTCAGCCAATAATTCTAACAGTATTGGCCAATAAGTTCAGGATATGTTTTTAAACTGTGCGTTTGTTTCTTGTGCCATCTGAGAGATTTTTATGGATTTACACAGTGAGAAAATTGGCTGCCTTTTCCCACAGTAGTTCTTCAGGTTTACCTGAATGTTTGGAGCCTTTACCTTATCAGTAGCTGTCAGAATACAAAGCCGAAACCTGCCCTCAAGGCTTGGCTGAAAAATAAAGGAGGAACTGTTTGAACAATTAATTGTACATTTTAGACATGCTTATTTAGAAATGAAATTGAATCCCTGAATGAAAGCAGTAGAGCCCCGATCTATTGGCCTTTATAGGCATGACCTGATCTCATACTCGGATTAACTCAGGATGGAGAAATAGGATCCTTTGCAAGCTTCCCATTCTATTGCTGAACTCCACTCATCTCTCGACTGCCCTGGGTTTGCAGGTCCCGTCGCAGGGATGCAGGCTCCAGGCAGGGTTACTGGCTGCAATAGTGGAGGACAGAGCTGTACCACTCCCTGCACCTTCTCTGGCCGCTCTGTGTCAGCAACATGGGCCAAAGGCAGACCAGTTGTGCACCACCACTTTTATAATTTCAGTACTGCAGCCTCAGACCCTGAGCACCAGGTACCATGATGAGAGGACATCCACACAGTCCTGAACAGTGACCGTAGGATTTGACAGCTTCAGCATAGCTTCCCAGCCTTCTGCCATCCAGGGGATTTAGCACTTTGGGCAGAGCACTAGGAGAACACAGAGAGCCTGATGGGATCTAGAACCGTACTGCAGTAAAAACCCATCACTGCTGGCTGGAGGAGGGCTTCCTAAGTGAGAGGCATCCCTGTAGGGCAGCCGTGTTAGGCCTGGCATTTTATTCAGGCTGGACAACTTGCTGCCCACAGAGCTGACTGGTCAGTGCTCTGTGACACAGAACAAACATCTGTAAGCACTTCTAATGTTGGCTTTGAGCTCAGACTGAAGCCAGTGAAAGCTGTGTGCTTTTTCCTCTTGCTCCCTAATTCCCTAGTCCCTATATTCTGAGTATTTAGTACCATAGTCACCAGTTACATTTTCCTAGTCTGCAGGTTTTCCTCAGCTCTGTTAAGCACTGTATTAACATGTTCACAGCATATGCCAGTTTAAGTCTTCAGCTGCCCTCTAATGGTCATTATTTGCTTCTCTAAAGCAAACCAAACCAGGAAACCTTGCAGAGCCTGTTCATCCATCAGAGATTAATTATATGAGCAGGTGAAATTATTTTTTTTTAATTCTAAATTCCCAAATTATGAAAGATAGAGGCTATTTCTCAAAGCTGAACATTATTTCCAGGTAGCAGACGAACTCGTTGAACCCGAGTTCAATTTGAAGGTGCCCTTGCAATCCTCAGTGATCATGTAGTGCATTCATGGGGAAAGAAAATAATTAAACCAAAAATAAATAACTCAATCGGCATCATAATTCACCATTCAGAAGAGACAATCTTCATTAGCGGGCTTTGGGTGAGTTGATTTGGGTTGGTTTAGGGTTCCCCCCCTGCTTTGAAAACCATCCTACTGCAGAATGCTAGAAACCACAGAAATTTCTTTGTTCTTCTTAAAGCTTCTAATTATCTTTTGGTTTTTTAAGGGAGATCTATTTTTGTACCTTTTTCTCTCAAGCCTACACAGGAGCAAGCCCAGGGGATTTGTACTTTAAGTAAACAGAGTTCAGGAGGAGAGTGACTTCAGATTTCTCCTTGGAGCAAGCACTATACTACAAGTTCAAGAAACCTCTAGTAGTTAATGCAAAGCAGAGAAATTAGCTAAATAGGAAAATACGAGGGCATACATTTGTTTGCTATACAAGATACTATTTATGTTAAAATATATTTCTATTGTGTACTTTATGAAGCTCCTTAGAATTTGAAATAAAATGCATGTACACCCTCATTTTATAGCAAAATTTCCAAATATATTAAATGTACAATCATAGCAGCAAAACAGTTTCAGTTACAGAATTACAGATTAATACATAATATTTCAAGCAAGAAACAGCACGCAATAGAAAATGAATCCTGAGCTCTTTTCTGCCATTTCTGTAGGGTATTAAATTAATCAGTGCTGACTTTTCACCTTCTGATATTTACCATAATCAAATATACTGATGCTTCACTAAAAATTACCATAGAAAAGCATTTACTTGCCTCAGAAAAGCCAACACTCATTTTTCTATCCCACTAATAGTCAATTACAGGGACTGCTGCATTAGTGAATGTTGTGTAGTAATGTGCATATACACGGTGAAACTACGCAGTTAGTGCATTTTACCAGTGTGTTGACAATGCCTTTTAAACAAATCCATCCACTGTGCTGAGGATCTTGAACAGCTCATTGAATAAAATAAATTTTTATTGCAAATCCTTAGTTGGAGGACAGAATTTACTATCATTGAACAAATGAAATCAGGTAAGATAGCTGTACAACGTTCCTATGCAGGGCCCTTTACCTTCCAACCCACATTAATGACCTACACTTTCTCCAGGCATTCCAAACAAGAAAATACCAACAACATTGCAATCAGGTAGAGGACTGCAGAATAGCCAAATAGATTAAAAGTCACTTGAGAGACTAGATGAAACCAATTCCTCTGTAAACTGGCAAACAATAGCTCCAAATTATTTTGGTTAATGAAGAAAAGTAGGTCCCTATTTATCAATTTTTCCCTAAGTCTTAAGCATAATTTGAATAATCTGCATGATATTGAAATACTAAAGAACAAGAGAAACACTTCTCCCTTAACACCAACGTTTCTCTTTCCTCCTCACCTTTTGGCTTCTGAAACAGCAGCTCTAGATAGTGATTTAAGGAGCTATTGCATTCATTTTGGCTTCTTTCATTCCCCTCCCTTACCTCCCTTCCTCTGTTGATACTTGAGAGCACTTCCCATGTTTTTAGTACAATAACTTCATGTCTAAGGAGTCTGATGTGTTCATTGTCACCTACTTGCCTCCCAACAAACACAAGGAGTTTCTGCATTGTTAATTTTGCCGCTACACACAACACAATTCCACTTGGTGAGAGAGCAGAGATTCCATTCTCTACAAAGCTACGTGCTTCCTGGCAATGAGCTATACCAGAACATTTTACAGATACTTTTATATCTCCTGTTTTCCCACTTCCATTTCCCAAGCCTCAAGATTATCTTGCCAACACGAGGATAGGTCACTGATAGTCCTTCATCAGGCTCCCAAATTCAAGTATCATACCGAGTCCCAACGTTTCCATGATTTTGGGGCTGATCTAGAATTTTATAAGGAGTTGGCTACAAACTAAATATATTCTTTCTAGTGTCAGGAGGGACCATGAAAATGTGGCATGCTGACCTTCTTTAAATAACCAATCATACTCCATTTATTTCCGTTACAAAAATCATAGATACACTAGGTTGGAAATGAAAAATTAAGATACTGCAGACCTTAAATCCAGTTTTACTTATTCCTCTTTCTAAAGCATCTGCTTTTTCCTCCCTGGAGAAGTAAAAGATTAACTGGATTTAGCTCTAATAGAAAAGGTCTGGCGATTTCTTTTGCATAAGCTTCCTTCACCTCATCCACAACAGCACAAAGAAGCACTTTTCGTTTCAAACATAAAAGCAACAAACCCCTATAAATGCTGTGTTCTAACCACCAGTACCCACAGCAACATTGTGGCTGCTCATACAGAGCTGGTGATACCACAGTCCTGGGGGTCATGCTGTTTGCTGACAGCTGGACTACACCACACCACCAAAGCCATTAAGCTCCCCTGATTTTCCCAGCTGCTTTCAGTGTTGGTTCTGCTCCCCCCGCTGAGGACAGCAGTAACCTATCACCTTCAACCTCAAAATATGCAGATTAACTCGACGGGCTGAGCCATTTCTGAGGGACATTTTAACACTTCTGCTATATTTCAATAATGAAGACACAGATCATAGCAATTCTTTTGAAATATTCACTCGACATAAAGGCTGAGTCCTGCTCCTCAGGTAATGAGACTCATTAATTTCAGTCCTGAAGTATGTCAGATAGTATTTAGCTGCTTCTTGTTTCCATGCTGTGTGAACATGCTGAAACCCTAAGAGAGGCACAAATCATCCTTCCATTTCCCTTTAAAAAGAAATGTGCTCCAGAGAGTTTATTGGAGTTTCAGATCTGTCTTACCAGCTGTTTCACTGAAAGTATTTAAATTTATCATATTAAAGTATTCCCATAATAGCCTGTCATAAAAGAAAAATAAAATAATTTCTTTTGGCATCGTCCTGATGAGGTTTTCTTGTTCAAACACCCACACTGTAGTAGTTTCAAGTGACCTTTTTCAAATGCACAAAACCAGCACTTGAAAACATACTATTTAGGATGAAGCAGCAAAGAGCTCTCCATCCTCTTGCTACAGGCCTGCCTACATTCAGCCTGTACCTGAGGCTAAACTACACCAGTTGTTCTATCAGCCAGTGAACCCTCCCCAGCAGAAGGGGATCAGAGGCAGGAGAGGAGACCCAAGGGTTGAATTGAAACAGCCAAACTGATACCACTGCCAGTATAAAGTATGCAAAGTTATACTCACCCCAGTGAATGGTTGGTGGTCACAATAAACAGGAAAGCATCTGCAGAAGCAGGATGGTGAGTGAGCTCCTCCAGGGACGAGAAGCAGAAGAGGAGCAGCAGAAGCAGCCCCATCTGCAGTAAATATTCCCATTTATACTGAGAGTGACATTTCTGGTCTGGAATACACTTGAGCCATCTCAGGTCACTGCCCTGGCTGACTCCAAACTGCTACTGACCTGCAGACCACAGGTCCCAACAGCAGTACTTTCATAGTTCTCCCACAGATGGAAGTACAGACCTAGCTGTGATCAATCTACTTACTTTCCACAAATTTACCTTTCCCATCTACATGGAAATTTTACTTCAAAAGTTATGATATACCCAAAATACAGTCTATATGTTCTTACAAAATTAATAAGGCTTTTTGGCAAGATAATCAAGAAAATCCTTCTAAAATACACTGCAATACAAAACCAGATCAACTTGGGTTTCTAAACAACCTCCTTGAAGATCTAGGAGAGAAAGTTAAAATTGCAGCAGAGAATGTTGTTAATATGGAGTTTTATTTTTCCTCCTACAAAAATATATATTTGCATTTCTTCCTAGAGGCCCTGCTGCCATTGATATATTTAAATGTTTTAATAATTCAAAAGACACTGATTTCTTTTCACACCCCCACACATCATCACTGGTTGATTAGCATTGAAATGAAAAAGCTAATAAATATTAAAATGCTAAATAGATGCTTTAGCAGCCACAGGAATACCAACATTTGTTTAAGTAAATTAATTCTCACTTTTCTTACCTCTCTCAGTACACTAGAGAAACGTGAAAGCAAACTGTAAGCTTTAGAACATAAATTGGGATAGAAAGCGACATTTAAGGGCTAGAAGAAAGCACAAATTTGAACACAATTTCATTTCACAGTAGGTACTAAGTACTTTAAGGAAATAATTCAAAGAAATCCAGTGGTGAAAGACTCCTTTGAACTATCATTTCTCAAAAAAACCACAACCCCAAAACAAAAACAACCCCAAAAAAACCCCAAACCCCAAACTCCTGATAATAATCATGCTATGAACTGGACAGTAAATCCCACAATGTTAGCTTGATAATATACTAATGCTACAGACTAGCAGTTGATTAATAATCCCTGAGCACAGCAATGCTGTTAAATGAGAAAGAGGATCTCTGAGAGCTTTGCAGCCAATCAGGGAATTAAAAAGAGATGCTACATAATTCAAATCTTTAGAATTCATTAATTATATTATTAACAAATAAAGTCAACTCTTACTGGAGTTAAAATTGCACAGAACAGGGTCTGTTCCGTAACTCTTGGCTTGCACACTGCTCCCACCTGGAGAGTTCTCAATCCCTTCGTGCTGCAGAGCATTTCCTCTGCACCCACACAGCTCTGGCTTCCTCCCTTGCCCTTCCAGGAAGGCAACCTCACTACTGCCTCATTCTGTCCTCCCAACCTGTGACATTTTCTTGAGAAAGCAGCACCTAGAAGAGTTACAAAAAGGCATCTACCTGAAGACAAATGTTTAAAATACTTTTGAGAGCTTACTGTACTAGTGCTACCAGGTGATCCCATTAAGAACTGGTGTAACTTGTTAATTAATGCACAAGAGTGAATAAAAGACATTAACAGATACTTGAATTCCAGGTAAGTCCCATAGCCCCAAACTCAAACTGTGTTCTCCAACAGAGACGTAATACGCTTTCATTTCGATGATACATTTATTAAATTAGAATGAAAAAGTTAATGTACTTTAGAGTGCAAGAAACACATTTGGACACTGGACCTCAATACAGAGAAACAATGTCTTCAGAATTATTACAGCAAAAAACATCCTCCGTACGGTATTACATATCAACCAAACAAGCAGTAACATTGGTAAGGGAAAAAACATTCAGTACCATCAGCAGATGCAAAGAGCAGTAGAGAAGAAAGTAGCAAGGATCTAGCTAGACAAAAAATGTTCCTACCTTTAGCAAGTTTAGGCTCTTGGAAGGACTCACACTAGTACTAAGAGCACTAACTTTTAGCAGGTGCCTGTCTTACACAGCTGGCTTTGGCTCCAAGCTGCTTGAAGCTGTTGAGCAGAATGGCAGCATCAAACACAGTATTATCCCATTAGCGTTTTGTCAAAAGGTACAATCATAGTGAGTGACAATTTACTCGTTTTACATCAAGAAACAGGCTTTCCATTCCAATACCTGAAGTTCACAGACCCTAGAATAGCTAACCACACTCCCTGCCTTTTTTCACCTCTTTCACCAGTCAAACACACCAGGGAGGGGTTTGACCGGGAGGATGTGTGCGCTGAAAAGCTGAGTGGGCTCACAATCAGTGTTCTTTTTCACAAGATAAAGTAGCACATCATGACACAGGAATTTCAGCTATAATGCTTAATTAAAGCAAGACAAAAAAATTACCCAGAACAATATTTTAGTGTAATATGCTGAAATCCATCTCCTGGCCATACTGCTCCTACATATCCCACTTTCAACTCATACATCTACTACTCTGTTTTGCATAACATTTGTCTAGAACAAAACAACCAAAATTTCAAGGCCCAGAGCCTAGTTGATGACTAAACCTGGCTAACCTAACATTTGCACTTCCCCCTCCTGGTGGTTAGGACTGAAAGGTGTTTGTTATTCTGTACTTGGACTCGAGCTGTAATGGGATGCAGTACAATTTACCAGCCATTTAGTTGAACCATGACCACTTGCTTTTATAAAAAGCTGTATTACGGATCCCAACGTTTTAATATAAAAATTTAAATATATACATTTTCCCTGAATTGTTTCGTCCTTAGCAAGTCATGCTACGTGTGTCAAAGTCAGAGCGAGGGACTCTTCCCGGAGATAGCTCAGCATTAAACCCTTACCAAGATTTACCCCTTTGGGTGCCAATGTCCCAAATCGCTGTGCTGTAAAAGACCAAATGCCTCTGCACCTACTCAATCACAAAATTTACCATGATTGTAGGGAAGGGGCAAGACTAGTTTCTTGAAGAACACCCGTTTCATTTTAGAAAATAAAGATGCGGTGATTCTACAACTAAAGCACACGAACTACAGCCTTGGATCTCATTACTGAAAAGCCAATTAGAGGATGTTTATAAAGACATTTATGCTTTCAATGGTAAATTGAAGATGGTAAGGGATTCCTAACACGACTGAAAGTCATACACTATGAAAAGACAGCTTTAAAAGGTCAGCAACTGGGAAGATTTTTGGTGCTGTATTTTAGAAGTTTCAGTATCACTTTTCATCATAAAAAAAAATAAAATATTTGTGCTCTACTGCCAGTGCTATGTAATGGTTTCTTGAATGGGGGCAGGGGAGGAAGTAAAAAAATTAAAAAATCAGCTTTTCGGCAGATAATGAAATATTTTAAGCGTGGGACATGAAACAAAATATGGGGAAGAAGAGAATATGGGTCCCTTTTCCCTCTTCCAAACCTGGCTTTAATGTTCTCATGAATCACTCAAGAGCCTAGATTTCAAGTGTACATTCATTCCAACTCTTGAAAATATAAAGGTCTATGGCTATTGTAGAAAGTATTTGAAATCAAACATTAAAAAGATAAAACAGCAACATTGCACTTCACTGGAAAAATAAACTGGTGCATACTATTTAAAGTGCATTACTTTACCATCTACAAAAACAGACACCGCAGGAACTTATCCAACAGGTCTAACTGGTGCATACTGTAAAATTCTGCAGGTCCAAAATGAACTGTTATCTGAAAAAATAACACTAACAATAAATACAAGCAACCTCCATCCTCCTCTGAGGATCACAATATAACTCGGATATGTTAAATTTTCTCTTACAAAGAATTTCTTTCCATCTGCATCAAATAATAATAAACTGACTACAGCAACCGTAGTCTAACAACTCACTGAGCAACTCAATGCCATCCAAAGATTCTGAAGCTCCTTTTTATGCTTCTTATTTCAGGTTATAGGAAAAAAAGACAAGTTTTTCCACTAATACAAAATTATATTTTTGCTGAAATATAGATGTAAAGAAAGAAGCCTTATAACTAGATCATAGATTTCTGCTTTTTTTTTAACCTAAGACAACATCTTAAATAACTGTTTACGGCTTCAGTCATTTTTCAGGTATAAAGGTATTTCCTTCTGCACTTACTCCTTGACATAGCCATGGGAATGCAGTAGTAGCTAGAGTGCACTTCGTTGTGGGAGTACATTAGGACTCAGTCCTATTCTCTGCTACAGCAACACACACTGTACAAATTAAAAAAGTTACCCATTCAGATTTCACAGAAAGCTAACACTACTGGGTGGGAGGATAAAGCCCCAGCTGCAGGTACTAGATTGCTTTGATGCCCGATGACTAGATTGACTAGAAGATGCTCGTTACAAAGAACAACAGCGCAACCTAAGAAACTTAGCTTATTAAATTAAGAACCTTCAAATCAGAAACAGTTGACTATATCACAGCAATAACTAAACACCACAGGATAAGGAAAGGGTCTTTAATTTCTGGCAGAAATAGGCTGCTTGATGAAACTTAAATCCTTCAACAAATCAGTTGCGTTTAAAGAGCAAACCCGCCATGCAACAAAAATAAAAATAAAAATGCTGGGTTTTATTTTTTCTTCAACCTAACAAACAGTAGTAAATCCTGTACTGCATAGAGTTACTTTGTAAGAACAAGTTTATGAAAACAAGGAGAGAAAAAAACCAACAAAGCAGCATTACTCCCCACCCCATCAGAATATAGCCACACAGGGCACAGCTGATAGTAAAGATGCTTCAATGCTCTATCATAGGACATAAGCTAAACTGAGTATGTACAGATTGAGAAAGAAAGTGAAAAAGGTCCAATTGTCCAAGGAGAAAAGAGGTTTAATCTTTCACAGAGGATGCGCTAACAGAAAGCTGCTGGAAAATTCTTCCTCTAGCTAAATCCCTGGCTTGGCAAGTAAAAGTAAGTGGCATCGAGGACGGGGACTATGCAGGAAGTGGGGATCTATGATTCTTCAGCCATCTGAAGCAAGGAGTTGATTGCTGCGTCCTTGTTCCCCCTCTGAGCTTCTAGCACTGAGCGGATTACATCCCTGTCCATGTTGGGAAACATGTCCTGGATAGATTTCAGGTCCTCTTCATTACACAGGTGCTGAGGGTTGACAGCAGGAGGTGGCATTGCCACTGGTACCATGCCTGGATTACAGACTGCAGGCATCCCTGCAGGTGAAAAAATAGAAGAAAACAACCAAAACATACATGAAAACAACCAAAACATACATAGGGAAAGGAGGGGGGGGGAAAGGCAATTATTTTGAAGAAGAAAGCAGCTCATGACTCACCTTCAGCTTTTTTTTTTAAGCATGTACTCAAAAAAACCCTACCACCCCAAAACCCTCAACAAGCAAAAAAAAAGATTGCAGATATTATACCTAGACTGTTGCAACCAGAAGTTCTGTTCCAGAAGTGGCAAACTACAGCATGGCAACAGGCACTGCTCAAAATGAGGTACTGCTTGCATTGACCAGGTTTACACATGAACACCAACCAAACACTAAGCACACCACAGAATGAGGTGGTTGGTTTGTCCCCGACTCCACTCCTATCATATTTTAGTCCCTAGTGTATTTGTTGTGATGAAAAAGATGGTGTTATGGGACATTTTGAAGGTCAACAAATGCAGTCTCCACAGCATTCAAAGGAGAGTGAAGTACTGAGGTCTACTAGGATATGGGATCACACTTGTAAGCAAAGTTCAAGCAAACTTGAAAAAAAAAAGTTTTTTCTCTGGTTCAAGTTCCCAAGGTGGCAAGAGAGCAATTCCATTTCTACCTATAGGACACATGCTGCTGTTCCCTGTTCCTCTGCCAGGGGACAAAATTCATCTGACATTTTTCATGAACTGTGTAAGATTTCATTTTCATTTCTGTGTAAAATTAAAGCACCGTCTGTTTATAAAAAGTTTTAGAAAATGAGTTTTCTAATCCCTGTCAAAAGGAATTAATAAACAACAGTCCTTTTTCAGCACTGACCAACTGCTCTCATTAATTAAGCATAGATCCACTGCTGAAAAAACTAACTTTTGTTTTTCTAAACCTGACACCAGGCATAATATACATCTAGAGACTTTTGTTATCACTTCTGATAACAGCAGGTTCCACTTCTCCAAGGAGTTCCAGACTTATTATCTTGGTCTCACCCTTTGGAGGGTTCCTTTTCTAGTTCCACTGTATTGTTTCTAAGGTAGGGCAAGAAGAACTACCTGCATCTAGACGCAGACATGGCACTGCTGCATACAGCAGCATAATGAAATGTATTTGTTCCCTATTTGCTTTCAAGCATTTTATCCACTGTTTCAAACACGGTATGTTCACAGACTAGTCTACAGTAACTGCAAGATCTTTATGTGCAGCAATGACCAATCAAGAAATCATCACCAAATATATATTAAGACTTTTCTTTACACATAGTACTTCAGCATCAGCCTTACTATGTGATTTCATTCCCCATTTAGTCAGAGACACTCAGAAAACTGCTGAGAGGTTTTGACAGTCCGTCTATTAGTCCCCTTCCCTCAATTAGCTTTTTGAAAAGAAAAATATGATGCACCCCAAAGGCTTCCTTCCACCAGGGGATGACTCAGCACTTATTTTTATCTGTTCACCAGCTTTTCCAAATAGCTGTTAAACCACAAGAGGACCTTTATTGTATCAGAATATCATATGAGAGGAAAACTCCTCTGCAAATAACATTTTCAAGAAGCAGCTGACAAGGTGATACACAGACCACATCATTACTCACGTACTCACACATCTAAAATTTCTAAGGTACGAGCTTTCATAACCACATAACCTCCTCCTAAAGCCTTACCTAGTCAGTCATTTGTTTTAAATTGGCTCAGTCTAAACTCCACAGGTTTTAATTAGTTTATACAATAGGGAAAAGAGTGACTTTGGAGCTGTGGTTTAAAAAAAACCAAACAACCAAACCAAACCCACAACAAACAGTGCTGAGGATCACTGAGTGGTCCTCACCAACACTGCAAACACACTTTACCCAATAACCATACCAGCAGGACGTCAGACTGCCTCTTTTATAGCTGCAATTCCTTCCCCACTCTTCCTACAAACGAGTTAGGCGTTTACAATATGCAAACACAAACGGCTCCAAAAATAAAGCTGTTAAGTACCTGGAAGGACAAAACAATAAAAGGTATGTTTTGCTTCTAACATGAGCTTCCTAATGCTCTTCAGGAAATCATCAGCACCCTAAGATTATCCAACTATCAGCCTAAGTTGCATAGGAACTGTATATACAAGAGGCCCATTTAAAATATTAATCCAAAGGAAACATGAGGCTCACTTCTCAAGTACCACAGCATCCTACAGAATGCCAACAAAGGTTCAGTAACTTGTCAGTGTCAGAAAAAAAAAAAAAGACAAGACAACCACACTATTTTTCTTACTATTTTCATCAAAACAAGGTAATTATACTCGTTATACTGCACAGAAAGTATTCAAGAAGTATTTTCAATCTAAATATTTAATTTTGGATACAAGAAATTACTTGATAGTATTGTGTTTCACTAATTATTTTCAAAATCCAATTTCTCAGCTCTTCCAGTCCTAGAATTTATTTATGCTGTATACAAATGTAAGTTAGTATCACAGTGATTTTTAATAAATACCTCCATGATAGATGTTTACTGATCACAAAACTCAACACTCAAGCTATACAAATACCAATTTAGTGCGCCTTGGTTTTTGGTTTTTTTTTTGCTTTGTTCTGCACTCAGGCTAAAATCATCCATAACTTCTGCACTGCAAATATAGTAAACAAGACTTAAGCCTAAACTTCAAGAACTACACACTATGATTTAGCAAACATACATATATATATGCAGTCATTAGAGAAAGCAATCAAACTTCAAAATTCTCAACGTTCAGTAAAAAGCTGCTTTGCATACTAAACACCTCATTTCACTAAGAGGCAAAAACTGGAACTAAAGCACATCAGAACCCACTGCCAGTGGAGCTGCACCTCAGGTAGCCAGTACATGGTACAGTCAGAGCTGGATCCCCGTTCAGTAAAATGGCTGTGGCAAACATGCTGGCAGAAGCAGTGACATTCCAGGATGTGAAACAAGTATGTACAACAGCAGGGCAATCGTGAGGAGCAGCAGTGGGAGCATCAAAGCAGATTTAATGGTTTCTAACTGTACACAAGGCATTACACGTTTTGGGGTTTATTTCCTTTTTCAGCCAAGCAACCTATGGTTCATTTCTTAACTTGTTACTATTCTGTCCCATGTACTATTCTGTCCCCCTGAGTAAACTCAGGAACTTTCTCAGCATGAAATCTTTCACTTAAAGGAAGAAGTCAGTATCACCTTTTTCAAAATACATCAATAGGTCTCAGTGTTTGCTTCAGAAAAAAAAAAAAAATCAGTGCTAAAATATGCCTGCCATCACCTCCATTTTAGAATGTTGCATCTTTGCAAGCTACTAGAAAAGTGTACGGAAAAAAAATTCTGCAATTCCACTGGTCTGAATAAACCCAAAATGTTGAGACAATCAGATCAGTTTTCTTTACAGCAGCTTCCTGAAATTCAGAGCATCAAGAAATGACACTATCTCACAAGGAGTAATTCTAGAATTTCTGATTGAAGACCAATGCTTTTATCAAAGTTAAGGATGTCACAATATCTTCGCACAATTCAAAATCAAAGGTGTCATAAAGTAAGTCTAAATTAAAGGAAAATTTATTTCCTGCAACATAGCCCTTAGAGTTCTAGTCAGATACTTAATTTGACATGGATCTAAATCAGATGTGCATGAAAGATACACACTGATAAAAAAAAGTGTTATCTTTTGGAAAGAAAAAATAAATAAGCCTTTTGCTTATTTTGAAGATTAACAGAAGGCAACTGGCAGGCTGTCTTCTCAATGTCATTGCAGAACTGAGTTCTTTGCTTTCAAGTTCACAAAAAGTCATGACATTTCCTGCTGTTCCCCAAACCTTGCAGCAGCAAAAACGTCTCTTCTAGGAAACCAGCACTATCACCTAGAGCAGCTCACTGACATACAACAGTTTCAGAAGAACATTAACATCATGTTTTATCCATCAACACCAATTACTTTCATCATTAGAGCATGAAGCTGAGCAGATGCCTTTAAAGACTTTCCAAGAGGTTAGAGGGACTTTAATTTCCAGATGTATTAAATCATTCTACTGTGACATCCAAGTGGCAATACCTTGTGATACAGTCTGCTGTAACAAGTAAAGCTGTTTACATGAGTTCATGCAAAGACTCTTGAGTCAATGAGGATGGGAGTGAGAAAAGAGCTTGGAAACTTACCCAGAGCAAAGTACTCAAGCCCTAAAGACAGGTGAAAATGAAGGGGCAAGGGGAAAGGAATAAGACATGGGAAAGAAATATTAATCTATTTTTAAAAGGAAATGTATCATTCAGCTTCCAAAGGTGAAAGTTGGATAAACTGAGGCAATTGGATAAAACCTAAACTACCTAATAGCAAAAACTAAATGCTGCTAGGATTCAGTCCCCCAACTAATTTGCTTCAGTGCTCTGAACAAGTTTCCCAAAAGTGCTGTTTTTTACAGAAGTAACAATTAGAGGAAATGCTTTCAAAATAAGTAAGCCACATGTTTGCAACAAGGATTATATTTTATAGCTCAAAGGACAACACACATCCATGGTTTTCTGCACAAATACCAGTAACATCACAAGCTAATCCATGGAAGTCAATACAGACACCTAAGGGAGTAATGTACATACACATCTGCCTCAATGAAAAGTGGAAATTCTGGACTCTGAGAGAGCCCTGAAATGCATGGGTTTTAACTTATAAACACCCATGTAAAAATCAGATAAAGCACAAATAGATTTTCTCTTTATCCCCTGAATACTTAGCTGATAAGAAACAGAGCTTGTTTATGGAACTAACTTTTTTTAGCTTACTGTGTTTGATACACTAAACAACTAGTACATCACAATATTCACAGCCTAAATTAAGTAATCTTTAGAAAAAGAAAGAAGGTTGATAAACTCAATTTTTAGGAGAACAACAGGACTGACAAGTTCAAATTTTCCCAAATCCAATCTACAGATAAGTCATCTAAGGCAACTATGGTTTGTAGCAATTAGCATTATTACTAGAAGGTTATATATATTTAAAAATATTGAAATTAGCTGACACGGCACAAGAATATTCTCTAGTCATTCCTGTTCTCACAGCTCTGTAACATCTCCCATTAAATGTGGGGAAGAGAACATCACTGGTGTTGGCATTTCAAGCTTCATCTGTTTACCACTGTACCTAACTGCCTGCTACTACTATTTAGCCCTCAGCTTGTACAATAGAGAGAAATGTGAGAGGAATTAGTTGCTTCAACCTTAATTAGTAGGTTAGTTACATATATTAAGTTTTGAACAGAAATTTTCTGTTAGAAAAAACAGCTTGGCGTTTGGAATGCAGCTAAATTTGACCTAACACCATCTTCCTCTGAAGTGCAATTATTTTGGGCAGTTCACAAGTACCTGTTCAACTCTCTGGATAAGCACTTTGGTACACCCACTGTAGTTCCATCATAGATAAGACTTTGATTCTAACAGTTTTGCCCAGCAGCAGAATATCCTCCATTTCAGATGCAATAAACCATTCAGTGCTGCTCTTCTACTCTTCTGATGGAAACAAATAGAACTTGCTTATTGATCACACTCATTGGATATACACTACACTGGATAGGTAAAAACCCTGAACTAAGAAGATGGGAAGGTGATGAACATATTCACCACCAGTATATGTGGAACATACTGAGGTCCCACTGTCACCCTTTGTGAAGCAGTCTCAGAGAAAACCCTGTACAGCATTCCAAAGAAAGTATACAAACAGTTTCCCCAGAAGATACAACCAGTTGAGCTGGGCAGGGAAGGCCAGTCATTAGTTTGTACCCTTCTGAAAGAGTTTAACAGAATCCAGGAGTAGCATCTAGTTCAGTATATAGAAAACATTCTGACAATACTCCCTGTCTTCCAAGATGCACTATTGCTTCCTTTCATAATTTGAAATTACTTTTATTAAGCTATGCAATTAAATGTAAGAAACAGCAAGAGAATTCTGAAGTCAAAGTCCAAACCTAACCATCTAACTGATTATCATGAGTGGGTCATTGAACAGTGACTAAGCAAAAGCTTTAAAATTCAGTGCTTTGAGAAATTTTTATAGTGTCCACAGAAAGTCTAGAACAGCAAGCACAAAGCACAGTAATATCTTAAAAAAAAAATACATCAAAAAATGAAAAAAACCAAAAAAAGTCAAAGGTGGCTTGTAATAAGTTTTGCATTTATAAAGACAAGGAAGTACATTCAAGCTCTCCCAGAACAAAAGAAAAGTTCAAACTGAGGAGTGGGACTTGAAAAATATAAGTCACAGAATCAGGAAGAATTTTTAACATAGAAGATCATCATAGCATTGCAGTAATTAAAACAACCACGCTGGATCTTGGCAGAAGGGCAATGCTCCCATGTACAGATCAATAAAATTGTTACTTACAGGGAAATTATTACATTTTAAAGTGTCAGGAATTATTATCCCTTGCTAACTATCAGTTATTTATGCACTCGCGCACGTAGATTTAGTAAGTATTACTGAAAATATTCTCAAGGTAAACACAAAAATTTACTGAACACCAAGATCTGAGCATCAAGATACCAGACTGTACTTGGTTTTCAATGTTAAAGGTCTGGTATCCGTTTTGTCTGTTCAGTTCTATGTCTAGTTTCTATTCTGCATTAAACTAGTCTCCTCTTCCCTTCTACTGTTTGTACTCTGGCTGGCACAGGAATTTTGCAACACAAGTAATTTTATTTTGATCTGTTCAAGAAATTCTCTAGCACTCTATATTACATTGCTGTATCTACCAACGCAGCTATTGTTTTTCTTTTAACCATACAGAAGGTAACTATGTTTGAAGTTCACTAATTGCTTCTGCATATAGGGATGTGATGAACCTACAAGCAAAAAAGATATAGCATCTAATTCAAACACAGAAAAGCTACACAGAAGTCTGGCTTACCACAATGGAATCACACTTCAGGATACACATACAAGCTGAAACCAGCTCACTGGCAAAGCAAGCAAGACTTAAATCCCAAGAATTAAGCTATGAAAGCACTTTAAAGGAAGCAAAACACATGTTTTCATCAGGGAATGAAGTATGCAACCAAACTTTCCCATGTTTTGCTCTAATAACTCTAAAAGTGAAACAGGAGATATGATTCTCTAAGGTATAGATCAAATCTTCTGTTGAGGAGGTTTGTTTTTACAGAGAATTACATTTTAAATACAATCAGGAATGGAGTCTTTAAAAAAAAATAAAAATATATCTGTTGTCAGCTCTCAACACTGCAAGTATGTCCCATACACTCTATCACTCATTCATACACTTGAGTACACAAAGGAAGTCAAAATATGTAAATTTATATCTTGTTTTCCCTAAAAAGTGTATGTATTACTGAAAAAATGTCCACAAAACTAAGTGGAGTTTTTAAGAGCTATAAGTGAAACACACAAAAAACCTAATTGAACTTTACTTATCAGTTATGTAAGGAGGGCAAATTCAAACTTATTTACATACTTTAAACTTTACATCTTTAACAGAAAAGCAAAACCTAAGTTAACCCACCTTTCTCTATAAACCCAAAGCTTACTTGCTGCAGACAAAGAGAACTGACCATATCTGGGTTTGCTCTGCTTGATGTATTTATGAAACTATCTCAAGGCTCCTCAACATTTTACATGTGCTGTGCAACACACTTCACACACTGTGTAGTAAATTCCCAACAAAGTATCTTCAGAGACCACTGAAGAGTCAATCCCTTTACGGGCTATTTAAGCTGGAGTTCTGACAGCACCAGTTATTTGATGCACTTTCTGAAGCCTGAAGAGTTTCACACGTGGATTGCCACCATTTAAATTAGCACACTTTGTATTAGAGAGCAGCCTGATATTTTGTTATTCAGTGACCTGACAAGTCTAAAATAAACACTTGGAGAAGTCTTCAAGCTACTTGCTCCAACTTGATAGCCATTTTAATCCATATAATCCAACTCACACAGCTCCCTTAAACAGGGAAACTGAAAGCAGACCTACAGTTTGCTCACTCTTCTCTCAAAAATGTATCACAGGAAAAAGAGTTAAAGATAAAATCTTTGATATCTTCCTTTACATTCTGTAAACCAGGAAAAATTTGGTAGTTATTTCTGTAAAACTTTTCATATGAAAGTTTTAAGTCTTGAAGGAGAGAAAAGCATACCTGCTATAGGCACATATCCAACTCCTTGTTGATAGACAGTGGGCATCAGGACCACTGGCTGGGGCTGCATCATCATGGCAGCTGGCAAAGACTTGACACAAAAAAGCACAGATTAGAACTACTCGAGACATCAAAAAAACCTAAACCTGCAATTAAAACAGTATCTGCAAACAAATCGTCACATTGCAAATCCACATTCTATGTTCAATATCCCAATATGACTGCACTAAGTGCTAATCAATATTAGCTCACCAGAGATGTTGCTTATCTGAACTACCATCTTTTTAAATGACAGTTTGCCTGTAAATCAACACATCACGTCAAACTCACCTTTTGCAACAGTTAGATAGGTTTTATAACTAAAATTTTGTTCCTGAAGCTAATTATTTTAAGTTTTATTTTTCTTCTTGAGGTAAACTAATACTGTAAACAAAATACCAATTTAACTCCATTCCCTTTCACTAGCACAATTCCTGTTCAGTTTGATCCTGGAAAATATTAAAAGGTCAGATTCTACGTACAGTACATTCATGGGCAGAGACTTCTAAAGGTTAATTCTACACTCATTTCTCTGGGTATAAAGGAACAAGTGTTCAGATCTGGGGCAGAACGTGAATTTCAAACAGAAGAGAACATCTGTCCCCAGCTGTGCACTCCACAGCAACTTGGAACTTTTGGTGCAGAGCACAGGGGCTGTAGGAAACATTCAGGGTTATCCAGCTGCTACTTAAGACAAAGGTGGCAGATGACAGAATGGTCCATGAGCTGCTATAGGGACCAGTATGAGTCATTAGTTCGTGACCAGGAACACCAAATGAACAAGAATGGAAGTAAAAACCAAAGTCATCAGAAAAAACATTCAAACCAGCCAAGAAAGACTGAAGAGAGAGGAGTTTCCATTGTTTTTAAATTGACGTGAACTTCTAAATATCTTGGAGGGGAGGGGTGTGTGTAGGGAGGTGGGGTGGAAAAAGTTACTGTTAATTCCACAGAGTTTTTTAAAGATTATTATTATTAAATTAGAAATAACAATAGATCATGGACTGAGGATTTTTTATACTTTGATTAGCATAGTGACTTTTTTTAACTGCAAAATGAGATACATGCCCATTTACCACCTCATCAAAAAGTATATACTGCCTTGAATATTTTTGACTGCTACTCCAAAAGTTAAGTATAATTATTTTAAATGCTAACACACACAAACACCCAGTGAGGTACAGTGGAACTACTAAAATCTAAAATCCCATTACCCAAGAAGCTTCTCTCCTTTCCTTCTCCCCATCCCCCCCAGCCTTGGCTTACCGTGTATGACATAACCAGATTAATCATTCCTTCCTTGTCATCACCCTGCCTTCCACTCAGGCTGTACCATTCATCCTCCACGTTTCCTTGTTTCAGAGTCTCAGGAATTGTAATGTGTGTCCAAGCGATGCGGTCATCCATCGAAAAGGCTCGCTGGGAAAGAATTGAAAGAAATGTTATCATGTTAGTTAATTGTGTGCGTGTGTGGCGTGTCATTGTTGTGTTCCTCCCCCCCAAAAAATATCTTAATTACTCTTGACTAACACTTCCTTCAATTTTATGCTACTTTATGTTGCCAGTTTTCTTTTTGGGTTATTAAAGCGTCAGTAATTACTTTAACCAACTCCTTTCCAACGAGGATGAATGATACTTTAAGTGGGATTACAGATTGCTGATATAATAACAAGAAATTGAAACCCTGAAGCAGAACACGTCTAGAAATACAACACAGTACTGTCAGCAGAGCCCGTGTGAGTCTTGTGACATCCTAGGAGAGGCCACTACATGAATGTAAACAGCTTTGTTCTCAGTGATAGGCTGTGAACTCCAGTGGTCAGGAGCAGATACAGGTAGGGACCTGCCATCCCCTCTGCAGCAATCAGACACCTCAACCCATCAACTAAGCCCACACAATAGTGTCCAAAAAACTCACTTATCTAATGACCACCCAGCTGCTGCAATGTCAAGTTTTACTAAGGACATTAAGAAAGGCAGAAAGGAGGAAAAATTTAAAAAAAAATAAAATTAAAAAATAAAAAAAAAAAGGGGCAACCCACAGACTTGTAGCCTCTTAGTTCCTGCTAATAAATCCTAGTGACTATACACAGGCTGTGTATAATTGACAGCTTTATTCTCAGCATTTCTGAGCTTGGGGAAGCTTATAAGCTGCTCCTGGGTTAGACCAACACTAAAGAATTTCTGAGTAAACCAGCATTGTATAAACAGGCTATTTTTAATAGGCACAGTACAGAATACAGGGCTGCAGGGCATTCTGATAGCAAAGAGAAGCTTAAATGCCACTCAAACATTTTTGCTTCCCTCTCTTTAGAAGGAACCCTACTAATGCCCCTTATCAGCTACCAAAGGAAGAGTAGCAGCTCCAACATTCTTGGGGAAGAGTGAAGCCTGAAGCATTGCTGCTCACGGACTTTTGAATAATTTTCATCATCTTCCATAGAGCACAACTAAGAAACAGCCTTTGATAATGTAATCCTTTGTTGCAAGATTTCACCCAAAGCTCAGACCGAAACAGGAGATGGGGAGGAAGGAAAAACCCAAAACACATAGCAGTTCTGACCTCATCAAATATCTCTAGGTAAAACGAGTCCACACCCGGGGGGACAGTGCACTGAATAACTTTGTTCCAGCGGGGGTTCTTGGCCCCGTTATGAGCCGTTGGAGTTTCATAGACTGCATAGCCCAGCCGTATTCGACAGTACGGATCCATGCGGGTCATCCCATAGTTCTTGGCCAGTTTTGCCTGGAAATATAAGAAAGCCTGTAAGTGTTATCATATATACAGCAATTAACTTCAAGTTAATGTAAGTTCACAAAGAGAATCAAACGTTGAACAAAGGACTAGGCTCAATTATGAGGTAGACAGGAAGGAAAAGAGGAAGAAAACCAACTAATAAGGAAAAACAGCATTGAGATTAAAACATAAGCCAATGATACCATTACTGGCTGGGAGACCTTAAAAAGGGAATCTCTTCTTAACCTGTCTTCTGTAGAAAACACACAGCTTCACCACACTAAAATAAATTACTTCTTACCAAACCAAAAGATACATGATTCCAAAGAAATAGTGACAGGTTTTTGCCTAAGTATCTGCTCTTGATAAATAATCAAACTGAACGTGGCCCGTCCCCTTTCAATGAGGACATTGTTTGGTTCATGCTTCCCATTCAAAGCAGAGTCAAATGCTCAGGCGAGTTCCGAGTGTCTCCATGGCTGGAAACTCCAGAACCCCCTTGGACAACCTGTTTTGAGGTTGGACAACTCAAAGTAGAAAGGTTTTGCATATATTATTTAATTAGAGTTTGCTGTATTTCAATTTGTGCTCACTGCTCCTTTTGTCTTTCCTTTAGACAGCGCTGAAAAGAGCCTTGCTCTCATCTTTACAAATATCTGATGGGAGAGACTACTCACTGGTAAGATTTCCCCAAGCACGGTCAGCCTGTCCTTGCCTACAACACCCCCTTTAATCCTTGATTAAGGGACTAGCCTGGGAGATGGGGTGGGGAGGGCAGGCGTGGGATGAAGTTTGGACTAAACTCCAGAGGTCTCCCTCTAACCTCAATCATCCTGTGATTCTGGCATCAGGAATAGCCATTAGGTTTTACTCTTCAAGCAAGGTAAGTATTTTTTTTCTTGTCTGCACAAGCACCTAAAACTACATGAGGACTGAACCTCAAAGACCAGTACCAACTCCATCAGTTCACCCTTCCAAACAGGAATCTGGATATTTCTGTACAGAGCCAAAATGAGATGCTTATTGAACACTGTACTGTCTGTCCCCTTATCAGCTCCAGGAACTTCTACCATCGCTACTGATTGGATCTACATCCCATAACAAAAAGCACTTCAAGCTGTCCAAACAGCCAAAAATGAACAACTAATGGACTAGCAAACAATTTGCTAGAAACTACTAGAGAGTTAAGAGAGACATGACGTGTTGTTTGAGAAATGTTGTTTCCTTACAGGCCTGAGGTTTTACCTGACTCATCTATACCCAGCTCTGGAAAAAATTACTAAAGCTTTTCCCACTATGCTCTAAAAGCAGTAACATTTTTCTGCTGTTCAAGCTGCAGAAGAGGATTCCAATTTGACACTCTCTGAACACAGACTGGGACACTCATCAGAACTAGAAAGAGGGCTGCACCTGACTGCAACAAACTAGTTCAAGACCTTAGAAGTAATAAAGTTTGTAAAAGCATGACCCCCATTTTTCAAAGGAAGGGGCTGTGAATGAGCAAACTCACCAAGGAAAGACATAGAAAGGAAGGATCTTGAGACACCCTGTACAGGTTTACTCCCCAGTGAAGCCCTCACCATGGAAGCTGTAACCATACATGTACTATTACAGGCTTGGCACTAAACTGAAATCTAAATGTCATTTTGGTATGGTTTTAGACTAAACCCAGCAAAATTAGATGAAGTCCATTAAGTTAGTATGGAGGACATCTGCTTATGTAGATAAACAGAACTGTGTTAAGATGGACAGGTTTTAAAACCTGAAATCTTATGCATAATGAATGTGGTAATACAGTACTGCCAAGAAAGAAAAGGATAGCAAAGGAAAAGAGGAAGGAGAAAGTAAAGAACTAGGACTACGCACTTGTGATTAACAAGAAAGCCTGCAAAAAAGCACCAAGAAGAACAGCAAATAGGGAGGGAACAGAGCAGTCACTTAAGGAAAAATACAGAAGGCAACTAAAGGTCTTCCATTAGCAAGTGTTTCTACAGGAAGCCTTCTTAACAGAAGTTCTGAAACCTGTTCATTAAAAAAAACCCAAACTGAGTTTATTTGATTACGTGCAATAATAGCAAGGCTTACAGGAAATTGCTGCAGCATGCACAATGCAGCTATGAAACATGAAACTGGACAAAATGCTGACGTACATAAACATGAAGCTACAAAAACCTGAAAAATTACTCATTAGCTGTATATGAGTAATAACCCAAGTTCCAAAGTCTTCTTGTCACCATCTGTCTAAAAGGTTGATTGTAATTAATCAGTACAATTACTCAATTGGACAAAAATGGCACAATTTATACCTGCACTACAGTAATGCTGAGTCTGCCCACTGTACCCATTGGTCCTCCATACTGGAGCTGCTGAGCCGCCTGGGCATCCAGCTGGATTTGCTGCTGCTGCTGGGTTGGGGTAATGCGGAGAAAATCTTGAGGAAGCTCACCAACGTATACCTTAAAAAAGACAAAGGAAAAAACAAACAAATCAAACCTTCAAACTTCGGTCTTCCACTTTCATAATGAAAAAGAGAGAAGGGTATCAAAGAAAAGCTCAGCAAAAACACTCAGCAGTTTTGACAGCAGGGAGAAAGAACTACTGAAGTGACAAAACTGCCAATTCATGTAGAGAACGTTCTCACGTTCACTTTCAAAAACACTAATTTCCAACATAAGCCTCTGAAAATAAGTAGGCACCCAGCTCTTTCACTTCTTCGCCACTTGTTGCATCCAGTCACTCCTGTGACAAGACACTGCACACTGCTTTCATTTGAGGGTCACTTTCAGTCACCTTCAAGAGAAATCAGGAAGACAATGGTTCCTATGAACCAAATCCCTCAACATAACTAAGATTCTGTACTATCTTTTAATATCAAACACAGACAGACTGCCTGCAGCTGACCTTGGGGATAATCTGGGACAAAATTCCACCATACTCAGAATAAACAAAAGGAATTCAAAATCCGGTATATCACATGAACAAACCATAAAGAAAATTCAAAGTCTATAGGAACTCTAACATATTTCAATAGGAATTTGCAGTCATCATGTAGTTTTGGTTAACTCTACAATAAAAGAAAGGAGTTTCACCCTATTCTTTACCAATTTAACAACTCAGATTGTTTCTAGCTTTTACATGCTCAGTGAACATTACCAACAACACATTTAAAGACATCGCATTAAAATAACAAGGACACTGTAATACATTTTAAAAGGCAAATAAAGCAGCACAGAAAAATTATAATTAATCTATATTCATTTCAGCTGTCTACTGAGTCACCTACGTCCTTAATGCAGAACTAATCCACCGCATCAAGACAAGCAACAGTGCAATTTCTTCTGTTGCAAGATTACTCCACTGTGTAGCTGGCAGCCGCACGTCTCCAGAACGTCAGTTAAGAAGTTACCAGGCCTCTAGGACATGGCTTCTGAAGATTACACAGCACTTGCACGTCAAGATTGCATCCTGGAGATTGAAAGTGCAGCTCTTGCCAAATCACATTCCGTAGGACTATAGCTATCCAAGAGCCTCAGGATCCTGGCAACAGTAGGTGTTACATGCCAGAAAGGAAGCTTCTCCAAAGAGCTAAGGAGGAAGTACTGAATGCCTGCTGTGAGGTTATTATTGGGAAGGAAGGAGAAGAGGGAATCAGTTTTGCTTACAAGCATCTTAAAATTTGACAATTAAGATCCTAAGTAGCTTAAGTTTTAAAGGAGGCGGAGCAGGGGGGAAATGGGGGCAGAGAGAGAGAAGACTAAGCTAAAAGATAGTGCTAATATTAAAAGAAAGCTTATTTAAATGAGGCTGGAAATTATTCAGGGTCTTGTAACAGCCTTCTCAATAGAACACGTTACAAAAAATAGATTTGTTTTAAAGTAAAACATAATCCATTTAGAAAATATCTGAAATGGCACCAGACTCAGCAAAGCAGTTACAATACAGCTGGTCCCCTCCCCAAGTTTCCAATGTGGCACTGTTCACATCTATCTCTAAGAACAGACATCCTGAAGATTTCCCATAGTCAGAAGGGGTGCTTGCAGCTCGGAAATTACACTCTCCTATGTGCAAGCTCTCTCTTAACTCCTCAGAAAACAGGACAGCATATTTTGTCTCTACCATCCCAGCACAGACATTGGAAAGCTTAATTCATTCACAACAGAGCTTAATTCATTCACAACAGAAGTCTAATAATATTCTTCTCTTTTTCTAAGTTACCCAAATATTGCTCAAAACCAAAAATATTACCTAGTCTCTGTCCTGAGATCTAAAAGGGACAAATGACATCTATAAGGTAGCCCAAAGTTTTCTTACAGCATCTAAGCTGCTTTTAGGTCACTCTGTTATCTCACACAAAGCTACATTCTTACTCTGGAATTGCAGAGCAGACATCTACAGCAACTGAAAACAGCTCGTGTCATCGAATTCTCAAGAGATGCAAGTACTAAAGCCTTCCAGAAAGAAGAGTGGGGAACAGGAGATACGTATGTTCCCATCTTAAATGTTCAGCTCTGACTGAGATCAGACAAAAGTCCCAGTGATAGATTCAGTAAAACACCTCGGAGAGATGCTTTCTGAGGAAAATACATTACTTGCTAAATTCTTAAGCTAATTATCAGTTGATTCTGTATTGGAGTAATATGCAATCTTTTTATCTGTACAGAAAACAGCCAAATTTGTATCTTCCTCAAAGCATTTCAGAGCACACACATAATTGCCACCTCCAAACCTGAATCAAACCCACAAAGTTACATAATTGGAGTTCAATCACGTTTTTTGTCTTGGAGAACATCAGCGACGAGCTTGCACCACCGATCCTACCCAACACTCCCTCTAAAACAAATGTTGTTGTAGCAGAGGGCAGTACATCTAAGGAAGGATGTGAAATTCAAACCCACTCTGCCATTAACTGTAGAATAATTCCATTTAACATTGGAATTTTACTAGAACTCTCTTTTCAAGCAAGACAGCAATATGAGTGCTATGATAGAACTACAATTCAGAAGACAAAAGGTGAGTGGGCAGTCATAAAAAAAAAATAAGCCTGCCTTGTAATTAATTCCCAATACACTTTATTAAGGAAAGTCATCAGGACCTTTACTGCACTAACTGATCATCTGATTACTGACACCTACATAAGGGAGGGAAAGGGAACACAAAGCCAAGGGCAAACCACAAATGCCCTGACTTACAGATCCCTAGCCAAGAGTTGATACATTCAGGGAACTGTAACTCGGGTTTCCACAGTAGCGATTACAAAGAAACTGATACTTGAATTCAGAAAAGTTTTGTATTGAAGAGCTTTAAGTGCCTAGCTACTCAAAAATGTTCTAATGATTCTCCTTTAAATGGGTTTATGGTTTTTAAGAAAGAATGTGATAGAATCTTGATTACATTTTGCACTCTGAAGTAAAACACAGGACCAGACAGGATGCAGCCAGAGGTCCTGAAAGAGCCACCTGGTATTTTTTCAAGGCTACTCTCTATCATCTTTGAAAGGTCACAGAGATTAGAGGAAGTCCCCTATAGCTGGAGAAAGGCAAATCTCATAACCAGCTTTCAAAAGGGCAAGAAGGACGACCTAAGGAACCACAGGCACGTCAGCTTCACTTCAGTTGCTAAGAAATTCATAGAGCAAGTTCTCCTGGAAGTCACTTCTAGACAAACAAATTAAAAAACAGGGACAAGGAATAGTCAGCCTTTACCAAGGCTTTTACAAGAAAAAAAAAGAAAACCTAACAAGCCCAACTGCCTTTAAAATAAAATTATTAGAATCTGTGAATAAGGAGAGAGCAGTAGGTAGCAAAGCTGGGACGTTATAATCCAAATGGGTGGACCACTGGCTGAGTCACTGAGCTCAGAAGCTGAAGTTCAGTGGTTAATGACACTGGAGGTTGGTTGAATGCAGTTTCTCACTGAGACTAATTCATGTGTCTAATAATTTTTTCCTTATCAGTAATCAGAAGTGAAGACAGAATGTATCCTTACCAGTTTGGAGGATACACCAAATCTGGGTGAGGGGGAGAATGACTGGTATACTTGAGGACACGACCAACAACCAAACAGACAGAAGAACTTACTGGTAGAAATCTCACAGAATTCAACAAGTGCGAAGTCCTGTACTTTGGACAGAACAATCCCTGGCACCAGTACAGACTCGAGAACAAGTGGCAAGGCTGCCACTCCAGAGAAAAACATGCGGGTCCTGGTGGAAAGCAAGAAAAACATGACCGAGCAGAGCACTCTCACAACAATGAAGCCTAACAGCACACGACACTGGATCAACACAAGCCCAGCCAGTACTGTGGAAAGTGATTGTTTCCCTTTCCTCAGCACTCACTAGATCACATCTGGAACACTGCAACCTGTCTGGGGCCCAGCACTGCAGGAAAAATAACAAACTTGACTCCAGCAAAGATCCACCACTGGTATCGAATGCACACTGAGAACAGCTTTAAGGAGAAGGATAACTGCCATCAATTCCAGAAAGAGACTTTTGATGTTTTCTACTCTACCAGCAGACATACTAAGAGAGATCTTTCTTTCCTCCAAGTCTTGGTTAAAAGAAAACATCACTGGATGCAACAGCAAATAAGCCACTTAGTGCCTTATGGTACTTGCCTTATCTGCTACAGAGCAAACACTTCCAAGTGTTACCAATTACCCTCAACATTTTTCTGCCAAAGGAACACACTCCCAAGATCAGATCACATCACGTAAACATTAATTCACATTTTGCTTAGAAACTCTCCACAACATCTTACTTCCTCAACTTTAAAAAACCTTCTGAAATCCAGCCTGACTGCAGCACCATGTCTTTATGAAATCTCCCCCTTCACAGATGAGGAGTTTAACAATGTATATGGCCACATACTAATAAGAAATAAAATATCTAATAAAATACTTAATTATTCCCAGAATTATCAACACAATTATTTTGGTGATGGGACTGAGTTCAAAACTGCTTGTGTGACAGCATAACATATATCAATCCTGGGCAATACAAACAGGAATTGCTTCTTTGTCACCTTCATTCAGAAAAAGGTATCAAAGTTTTGAAGACTCTCAAGACAAAGCTTCAAGTAAAATCAGAGACAAGACTTGCATAGTTAAATGGCAGTATTGGGACAAGAAAGAGAAGTAATTATAAATATAGTCTGCCTATTAGAAGATTTCCAGTCATCAGAATAGTGATTTTTAGGGAAATTAGGAGCTGAAATCTAAGCAGTGCTAGCTATTTTGGAGGACCTGATGTATTTATCAGCATAGTGAATAATCACAGACATTAATACTGGGTGTGCTTGGCTAGCTAAGGAATCATGAATAGAAGGTTTTGGTGTCTCAGTCTTAACCCAAAGTCTGATCAAACTGTTTATTAATACCCCTCACTTAGCAACGGTACCATTTAGCAGCCCTTAGATACTCAGCTATAGTTTAGATTTCTAAAGCTGTTTTGTTCTCAAAAGATCAAAATTCTGTAACATCCTGAAAACAGACAGGAGAAAAAAAAAAAAGTATATTCTAGCAGAAATCCTACCAGTAACAGACAGAAAATTCCAGTTCTGTTTCATCTAAAAACCTAAGCAGCAATCACTCACCAAATCAGCATCATCACGCACTACAGCACACAGGTGTAAGAACAAGACTGGCAACAATACAGCAGCATACTTTATTTTCTTACTTCCATGAAACAACCTTGAGTATTTTCTAGCCTGTTCATGCAGAAAGGGACAGAACTGTTCCCTGCAGCATTAAAGAAAAAACGTTTCCCAATCCTTTAGCACCATTCAGTGGCTATTCATTTGTAATGCAGTTGTATACACAGAAACAAATAGAATTCTATCTTCTGCTTCTGACAGAACTCTATTTGGGTACAATCCCACCATCAGCTCTCAAACACCAAGCCTTAGAGAACTACCTAATTCACCACACGTTCAACCAGAACAGCACTTGCTGGCTTTTCATGATACCTTCAAGACACAACAGAAAAAAAAATCTTAATTCATTTTTTTACCTTAATTCTCCACTTAAAACTTTTATTTCAACAACAGAACCATCACAATCCATTGTAAAAGGAATCTATTCCAGGAGGACGGACAAGGCATTTTAAGGAATTAGGTTGATGGTCATATGATATTACTATCATGAGATAACAGAGAGCAATGCAGTTTTTCAAGATTAAGCAGTTTAATAATTCACTCCTCTGCTCTTTCATCAGGATTACCAGACACAGAAAAAAAAGTAGCTGTTCCCAGGAAATAAAATACAGCATTTTAAATTGATTAAGGAAAATGTTACTTCACCTGCAGAGCAACATCGTAATCCCAGTTATTACGAGATTCTTCCAGACAGAAGGAGCAGAGAGGAACCATCAGAGCTCTCAATCGAGAGCTGATGCTATACCACAGTCACCACACAGTAGAACAGCCGGATGTGGGGCAAGATTATTCCAGGGCAAAACTAGACAATAACACACTCCCAATAAACCATCAGCACTAACTTCCAGGAGACCGTTAAATCGGTTTTAAGACTCCTCAGTCCTCCTGCCCGTACCCGCCAGACGTGCCCATGTACTATCATGGAATGCATCTTTCAGCCCGTTTCACGTCCCAGTTTTCAGGTGGCAGTTTGAGACTTCTGCCTGAACCTGCCCAGCCGAACGACGGGCACAGAAAGCTCTACACTGCTTCAAAGAGAAAGACGTCTGGTTTTGGTGCAGTTTAAGCCATTCTCTCCTCTGGAAGGCCCTCAGACAAAGGGACGGGCAGAGCAGCCTCCTCAAGCCCCGCAGGCAGACAGGAGGGCCTGTCCCCTCCCCTTTCCCCCAAGCCTCTTCGCAAGGCCGAGAACTCGGAGCAGCGGCAGTTTTCTTCCTCCACCCCTTTCCCCGCACCACGGCACTCTGGAGAAGCAAAGACGCTTCTTCTCCCCCCTCAGCCTCGTCAGGGGAAGGGAGACAAGAAGGGCGAGCCAGCCTCCCACCGAGGCCGACTGACAGGAGCCGGGCGGCGGGGGAGAGGGACAGAGGCCGCAGCCCCGCAGGGTCCAGCCGGGCCTCCCCACCCCAACGCGGTGCAGGCTCAGGAACTAAGAGGAGACACCCTGCCGAGGCCCCCCGCGGCCGGCCCTCGTCCGGCAGCACTCACCGGGCCGCGCTGGGTAGTGACGGTGGTCGCCATGGCGCCTCGCCCGGGCCCGGGCCCGGGCGCAGACCCTTCCTCCCTCCCCGCCAGGCCGGGCCGCCGCTGCCGCTGCCGTTAACGGCTCCAACGGCCGCCGCCAACCGTCACTCAGCGCCGGGCGCGCGGGTCAGCTGACCGCGGCCCGGCCCCGCCCCTCCGGCGGGTGCCAGAGCGGCCCCGTGCTCATGCGC